>CM065589.1:457215336-457241111 GCA_033119425.1 Bufotes viridis
GCACTAGCAACAGTATGAAACCTGATTTAAAAAGTCAAATCATTGTGCCTGTGTAGGGGTAGTAGTAGTGGCAGCACTGGCAAGTCTATTGATTGGCATCAGCCAGAGGTGTGTGAAAATCCTCACAGATCCATACCTGGTTCATTTTTGCATATGTAATGGTTTCCAAACTTGTTGAGGACAATTTTTTTTTTGCTTTGAGATGATGGAACTACCTGCTACCCTAAATACCCTCTCTGATAGTATACTTACACTGATGGCATACAATTCCTGCCACTGCTCCAATCTGCTGATTCAGAAGTCCATAATGTCAATGGGATCAGCGCTCAGGGTATGTGCTGGAAATAGGGTGCAACTGAACCTGGCTGTTCTGGTGGTGTATATCCATTTGCCGGTAAGTGTCAGGTTGGTATGGCAGTTGAAAAAAAAATGTCCCATCATACTTAGCAAACTGTATTGATTGCTGATGGTGCTGCTGATTCTACCTGTAGCAGTCATTATCACTGGCAGACATGGTGAAATGGTGAGTGTCCTTGTCGTAACTAGAGTGGCATTCATCTGCTAGATGAAATCTGTGGCAAGCTTGGTACAGAATTTATCCTGATAATAAAATTTTGCCATTCTCGTTCACTTGAGAGTACATAGTAAGGATGACTTTTTGGGAAATATTGGTGTTTAGGTATCCTATAAAGATCAGTAGATCAGTAGTACAGCAGAACTTACACCATCAGCAACTTGTCCAGGTGGGAGTTCCTTTGGCGCACAAGTGTATTACTGGACACTTTTACAGAAATGAAAAAAAAGCACAATTGGACAGAATCCACTACAAGAGTGAGTGATGATAGGACACCTAGTCTGAGATACTGTGATAAATGGAAATTATGTAATAAAATTTATCAACACAATAGGACAGAGTCCAGAGTATCTATGACCCACCATTTATTTAATAGAAAATTTCTGTTTGTGATTATGACATTTTTGTTTATGTAAACTGCACTGATTGCTGGCTGATACACATTAATATCTAAAGCTACAGTAATCAATTTTTTTTTTATTAAAGTGCAGAGTAAATAGAACAGACGCAAACTAGTAAACTGCAGTACACTGAGTAACTCTATCCTGTCCCTAGCTAAAACTTGTCTCTATTAATTAATTAAATCTAATTAATTAGCTATATCGGCCCAGAAACTGTCCCTGCCTGACAATAAACTAGCTGTATTATTTAACGATTAGTGTTGATCGCGAATATTCTAATCGCTAATTTTTATCCCGAATATTGGCACTTCGAGAATTTGCGAAAATATAGAATATGGTGCTATATATTCGTAATCATAAATATTGTATTTGTTTTTTACATCAGTACTACTGCTTATTGCTTGTGGGCCAATGAGAAGGCTGCAAAATCTTTGTCAGAGCTTAGCAACATCCCTAGCAACCAATAGGTAAGTTGACTACCCTTACTATATAGGAAACACCCCAGCAGCCATTTTCTGCTGTTTTTTGCAGTTCTGAGAGAGAGAGAGAGAGAGAGAGAGAGGGAACAGTGACATTGCTGTGCTCTGTGCTTTGCAGACTCATCTAGATCCTTATTTAATTACATTAGATATTTAGTTAGTATATATATATATATATATATATATATATATATATATATTACATTACAGATAGTTAGTGGGTGATACTCAGTGTAGGTTAGATAGTGATATAGTGTAGCTGATAGGAATTACTGTACTGTGATAGGGTTTAGTGTCTCTGTTAGACACAGTACTGTGATGTCACAACAATACTTAGTGCACCAATCAGTAATATCTACTCAGACCTGATAAAATGTGAAGTTTCACTATTTGCAAAAAAAAAAATGTGCATCATTAGTGTCCATTTGCACAATTGTGAAAATAATGACTGGGGATCATGAATTCTAAAATTCGCTAATTTTTTGCAACTATTATGCAAAAAATTCACAAAATATCGCAAAATCGAATATTGCCTATGCCGCTCATCACTATTAGTAGTGATGAGCGGCAGGGGCAATATTCAAATTAGCGATATTTTGCGAATATTTGGGCGAATATTCGCCATATATTCAAAAATTCGCAAATTCGTAATCTCCAGTCATTATTTTCTTGATTGGGAAAATTTCCATAAAAATTAGCATAAATTTTGCATAAAAATTCGCATAAACTGGTATTTAAAAGCTATCTTTTAAATGCCAGTTTATGCAAATTTTTATGCAATTTTTCGCAATCAGAAAATAATAACTATTTTCTTGCTTGTGAGAATTTGCATATAAAAAATTTGCATAAAAATGAATATTCACAATTGTGAATATATTTAGCATTATTCTAAATATTTGCAAATTCTCGAAGTGCCGATATTCGCGATTAAAATTCACAATTCGAAAATTCGTGATCAACACTAACTATTAGAGATAAGCTTTTTTTTTCTCTCTCTGTATGATAGACATCCTGTCACATCACTGTTCAAACTAAGAATACACATGGTCTCCATGGTCAGCACCATATATACTGCATATGACACATGTCAATATCATCCTTCCTCAATGGCTGAAGCAAATGGCAAAACATTTTGGATTCAGTGAAACCTCAAAGTTTTGTGTAATTGCAGACAATTTTTTTTTAATCAATGTACTCATCTTTAATCAGATTTATATTTCTGTTATATCTTTGTACTAGACACAATTTCAGCCAATCACTGGTCCCAGCACAAGACCATTGAGATCAGTGATTGGTTCAGTCGTCACATAGAGTAGATAGCATCTGTACCACCAAACTAACCCAGAGGGGAGGATTGCAATGGCCATACTGAAAGCTACATAGGACAATACAACAATTGCTGGCTTGGGGAAAGGTCGAACAGTCCCTACATCTGCACTAAGTAAAAAACAAAAAAAAATGCCTCCTAAAAAGACAGTGATCTTTACAGGCTAACAAAAAAGATTCTCTTTTCTTTTCTCTCTCTCTCTCTCTCTCTCTCTTTTTTGTTTGTTTTATGGACCAGAAAATGTTAAAAATAAGAAACATGACAGAAATGGAAGGAAAGTCCTACACAGCCAATTACTGGACTTTGTGGTCTCCTACCTCAGCCAGTAACTTGCTGAGTCAGACTTTCCTTGCATTTTTAATGTTTATAGCCAAGACCAAGAAGTGGAGAGTAGCAAGGACCTGAGCTGTGCCATAATGAAAGCAGAAGGAGATCAGTGGAGATCAGCAATGCTTCCTTTTTTGTTTCTTTCCCTTTCTGACCATTTTTGTTATAATAACCCTTACACTGCCGGAGGTTTTTTTGTTTTTACATTTTCATTTTTCTTCCCTATTTTATGTGAGCCATAACTTTTTTATATTTCTGTTCACATAGCTGTATGCTTATTTTTTTTGTGGGACAAGTTGTACTTTTTAATGCCTTCATGAATTATGGCATAAAATGTAGTGGGATGTGGAAAAAAAATTCCAAGTGGGGTGGAATTGGAAAAAAATGCAATTCCTCCACTGTTCTACGGGTTTTGTGCCCACATCATTTCCTTTACGGCAAAACTGACCCATGTTCTTCATTCTCTGGGTCAGTATGATTACAAAAATACCCCATATGTATAGGTTTTTTTATGTCTAAATAGTGTAAAAATAAATTTAAACTTTCATCAATTTTTTTTTACATCACCATGTTCTGACCCCCATAACTGTTTTATACTTATGTCTACTGAGCTGTTTGGAGGCTTATTTTTTGAAGAACAATCTGTAGATTTTACTGATTTTGGAATGTGCATGACTTTTTGATAACATTTTATAACATTTTTTCGGTAAGAGAAGCAATGAAAAACGGCAAATCACCATTTTGACTTTTTTTCTGTTACGCCTTTCGCCGTATTGAATTTTTTTTTCTATTTTAATAGTATGGGCGTTTATATTTATTGTTATTTAGGTATTTATATTTTAATTATATGGAAAGGGGGGTGATTTAAACTTTTATATTTTTTATTTTTTACATATTTTTTAACATTTTTATTTTATTTTTTGTGATCATATTGTGGCTCATATATGAGCTTATGCAGTGTGCTGTTTAATTTTCCATGTTGGTCTATCAGGGATTTTTTAAATGCCATTGAAAGTTGATTTTGCTTTTTTTTTTTCTAGCCTGTCATCTGGTGGCTAAAATAAGAATTGCAGCATAAGCACTTTCAACTTCGTCAGCGAAGTGTTCAGCGCACCTACCGATGCCTGAATTGGCCACACAGAGCATGGTAGGAAGACTGGAAGCTCAAGCTTCCAGGTTTTTGTGCATTTAGGTGCCGTGATCTCAATTGATCACGGCATCTAAAGCATTTAATTACCACAATCGGCATTAAATAAGTAGTCAAAGGTCTCTGCTTTATGAAACAGCAGAGAAATGCCGGCTAGGACGCCGGCTGCACTTGTGAGTGGTCGTCATGTTCGTATATCGCTCCAGCGCTGTACATGTACAGTGCAGGTAGCGAAAGGGTTAGAGTACTGTATGTCCCTGAAAAAAAGTATAATATAAATAGAACTTTGTCTCCTTTTACAGTGATGCAAAATTAAGTAACCTCGTGGATAGATCAGTACAGTAAATTTATTTATTTCCACAACACAAAAAACATTATCATGGTTAGAGATGAGCGTATCTAAGTTGACGAAGTGGCTGCTGCACGCGTAAAGAAACTCTGGGAAGGCGGGATCACCCATAATGCTATGCATGCAGCCAATCAGCAGCCAGCCAGCCCTGTGATGTCAATAAAGAGCGTCAGCCATCTTAGATTCTGCCATTTACCAGTGTATTTATTGCAGGGAAAGATATCTGCAGGCACTAGCGACAGTGATAGGAAAGACTTGATTGTGGTGAAAAAACGATTTATAAGTGCAAGGAAAGGATAGGGAGGAATAGGAACAATCCTATTACACCTGGGTGCACTGACTGGGGAACCAAATTGCCATCATACTGCTCTGTCATTCCAGCAAACTGTTCTTGTTTTTGGGGTGCAAGTGTTGTTTGATACAGCCATTAACAGGGTTTATTACAAGGAAATATTTCTACAGTACGTCTTATTTGCCCTTGTGTGGTGCAGTTATATGTTGTAAAGCCGTTTTTTTCTGTATATTAGTGGCAAAAGAAAAATACATTAGCCCTTGGGCTGTGCACAGTTTGCTGTGTTTTAGTGGCAAAATATTTTTTTTTTCTCTGTTCAGTGTTGCAATTATCTGTTGAAAAGCCTTTCGTGTTGTGTAAAACTAGAAAAATTAGGGCCTAATTGCCGTTCAGCGGTGCAGTGATGTATTCTAAAGCTCTGTTTGCCATGTATCAGTTGCAAAATAAAAATATGCTTGCCACTCAGTGTTGCACTTATTTATTGAAAAGCCTTTTGTGTTGTGTAAAAGTAGAAAAACATTAGGGCATAATTGCCATTCAGCGGTTCAGTGATATATTCTAAAGCCCAGTTTGCCATGTATTAGTGGCGAAAGAAAAAATATTAAACTAAAATTAAATTATTTGATCGAACAGTGTGTCAGGCAGAGAAGTGCCAGGCCCTGCACAGGGGAGTGGCAGAGGCTAAATGTTACTGATGCAGGCAGAGGTTGCAGCAGAGTACGGGGGCATGGCAGCCGGGCCCGCAGGGAGAGGCCTGAGCTCCCGGTGTCATCTAGTGGTCGTTTATTGAGCAACAACCCAGCGGTTCTTGAATCGTTGACTCGATCTTCGACTTCGTCGCAACTGACATCAGACACCCCCAGCCAAGAGTCATTGGGTTTGTCAGACACAACCCTTAGTTGGCATGGCCTAGGAGCAGGCCCTGTGTCCTCACCTGTCCTCACCTGTCCTCAACCTGCCTCTGTCCTTTTCTTCACTAGGCTAGCTAGTGATGGGGAGAGTGGCGTGGAAGCTGGTGTTGCGAGCGGTGAGGCTCCTGACCCAGAGACCCTTAGGAAAGACATCAGTGACGTGCAGACAGTACTTGATGATGATGATGTAGCTGATCGCACTTGGGAGCTGGGTGAATTAGGGGCTTCATCATCATCGGGAGAAGAGGGTGGCAACTTGCCCGTGAGGCAGCGGTGGATCCAGCAAGTTGCTAGCATGGCCGGGAGTTAGCAGGGTGGCAGCAGTGGGAGGTCGATAGCCAAACGTGCCCGGGGTAGACCACCCGCTTCACAGAAGCCTACCTGCCCGGAGAGTAGTGGTGCACAAGTTCACGGAAGCAGCGGTGGTAGCAGTCAATCAGTGTGCAGTGTTCGGGGTAAAATCACCTACTCAGCGGTGTGGCAGTTTTTTGTTAATCCGCCGGAGAAGGCGAACATGGCCATATGTAGAAACTGTGGGCCGAAGGTGAAGCGTGGCCAGGGTGCCAATGTTGGCACCACGGCCCTGCCTCAACATATGCATTGTCACCATAAAGTGGCCTGGGAGAACTGTGGCTCCGATCTGGTGGTCCAGCCTGCCGCAGCAACCGCTGCATCACCCAGTGGCACGCACCCTGTTTCAGGCAGTCAAGGCTCCACCACCTCATCCGAAGGGATCTGTCTGTCCTTCCCATCATCTGCTGGTTCTGATGCTCCTGCTCGCCATATTGCTCGTCAGCCATTCCGTCAGCAATCGATCACCGAAGCAATTGCCAAGAGACAACAGTATGCATGCACTCATCCAACGATGCAGAAGCTGTATGTGCTCCTGTCCAAGTTGCTGGTGCTGCAGACCCTCCTTTTTCAAGTAGTGGACTCTGCAGCTTTCAGAGAACTGATGATCTGTGCTGAGCCCAGTTAGAGACTCCCAAGCTGTCAATTATCCAAAGTGCACAGCAGCACCTACGTATGGAGCTGTAACTACGGTCCTGGACAATACATGTCTTTTACGGCCCACTGGGTGAATGTGGTTCCTGCACAACCACACCAGCAACTTGGCCAGGTGACGCCGCTTCCGCCTCCACATTGTCACGCCTTTGGTCCTGCAACAATGTCCGCCTCTGACTCCTTATCCTCCACCATGTCCTCTTCCTCCACTGCAGGGACAATTCACAGTGCCCCTCCAGCATACCACATGTGGAGGGCACGGCGGTGTCACACTTTTCTGCACCTCGTTTGCCTGGGCGAACTGAGTCACACAGAGGAGGATCTGCTCTGCGTCCTTCATCAAGAAATCAAATCCTGGCTTTCTCCGCGACAAATCAAAATCGGAACCATGGTGACCGACACCGGGAACAACATGGTGTTGGCGCTGCGTCCTGCATGTACATGCATGTTCAATATGGTTGTCAAGCGGTTCCTGAAGTTTTCCACCCATCTGCAAGACATCGTATAAATGGCCAGGAAACTTTGCATGCACCTCAGCCACTCGTACAACGCAAACACACCCTCCTTGAGCTAAAGAGGCAGAACGGCATCCCCCAAAATTGGCTGATATGTGATCTTTCCACCTGTTGGAATTCCACCCTCTAAGTTGGACCGACTATACGAACAAAGAAAGGTCATAAACGATTTCTTGATGATCCAAGCAGACAGGAGTACTCCCCTGTGTAACCTCGATTTCAGCCAGTGGCTGCTCATGCGTGGCACCTGCCGTTTGCATAGGCACTTTTAAAAGGCCCCAATTTTTAACTGTCGCCAGGAGTACGTGATGAACAGCGTTATTCTACTGCTTCATGTCCTGGAAGAGATGCTGGTAAATCTGACTGGTCAGGGGACTGGAGGTGTGACACCTGGATCTCATGGCCACAAGAGCCCTGTGGGGGCTTAACTGGAGGAGGAGGAGGGCATTGGAGAACAAGCAATGTGTAGCGAAATGGGTGGTTTTTCCACATAGGTGACAGGAAAGGAAGACCAGGAGAAGCCAGAGGAGCAACAGGGCGATGAGGAAGACGAGGAAGAGGATACAGACATACCGTGGCAGTATGCAATGGAGATGGAGACTGGGAGTCCCTACGAGTCAATTACACAAATGGCCCGATGCATGCTCACTTGCTTGCTTATTCACAGCCGAATTGTCACCATTCGGCAGAGGTATGTCTTCTCGCTCTCCACGTTGGGGGGCCCTTGCAACTGGTCCAAAATGGGGGCTTTTTTTTACACCCGTTAAGAGGGAGGACAAACTCAAGTACTATAGAGACATCCTATGTAGTCAGTTGGCTGCTGGCTATCTGTGCCATCCTCCATCCTCTCACAGGTCTGACTGGGGGTGCCCTCTGAGCTCATGTTCCACTGTCATGGCTGCTGGGGAGTGGTGGCAGGGGTAGTACCAGCTCCATCAGCAAAAGCCTGAGTCTAGAGTTGCTGATGAGCAGCTTTCTTCACCCTCCTAGTGATGAAACTACTTACCAGCAGAAGCAGCATCTGGACCTAGAGCTGGACCTGAACCAGCAGGTGGTGGAATACTTGGACAGCACCCTGCCACCCAACATTGAAGATCCACTGGACTACTGAGCAGCCAAACTGGATTTGTGCCTGCATCTGGCAGAGTTTGCCCTGGAAAAGCTGTCCTGCCCATTCAGTAGAGTGGCATCAGAGTGGATGTTTAGTGCGGCGGGGGCTATATTTACCCCAAGAAGAACTCGCCTGTCCACCAAAAATGTGGAGAGACTGACCTTTGTCAAGATGAATTAGGTGTGGATCAGCCAGGATTTCAACCCACCAATGCCTGATGCATCAGATTAGATCATCCATGCAGCCTCACCCAAACCTTGACAAAAGAGACCGGTTTCTTGTGGCTACCTGCCTCAGCTACTATTCTGATGCTTCCACCCGCCTGATGCCACACATCTAATGCCAAGTGCTCCTTCTTTGCACTCTGTGGTCTCCTCATGATGTTGCCACCTCTACACTATGTCACCTTGCCACTTTGTGGTCTACTCATGCTGCTGCTACCTCCACACTATGTCACCTTGCCACTCTGTGGCCTCCTGATGCTTCCTCCTCCTCCACATTGATCTTTCAGAAGGAAGGAAAAATGAGACGCACAACGGATCCTCTCTATGTAGCAGCAGTAAGGCCTGTATGGTCCCATCAGAATTGGATTGTGATTTGGTAGCCAAAAGAAGGAGTGGGTACAAAACACAGTGTCATCTCTGTTTTGGATCCACTCCGGTTTTTTGGGGGATTAGCAATACTGATTGTTTACTGACCAAATGCAGACAGAGTGAAGGCACATGCTCAACAATAGTAACATAGTAACATAGTAACATAGTATATAAGGCCGAAAAAAGACATTTGTCCATCCAGTTCGACCTGTTTCCTGCAAGTTGATCCAGAGGAAGGCAAAAAACCCCTGTGAGGTAGAGCCAATTTTCCCCACTTAAGGGGAAAAAATTCCTTCCCGACTCGAATCAGGCAGTCAGAATAACTCCCTGGATCAACGACCCCTCTCTAGTAGCTATAGCCTGAAATATTATTACACTCCAGAAATACATCCAGGCCCCTCTTGAATTCCTTTATTGTACTCACCATCACCACCTCCTCAGGCAGAGAGTTCCATAGTCTTACTGCTCTTACCGTGAAGAACCCTTTTCTATGTTTGTGTACAAACCTTCTTTCCTCCAGACGCAAGAGGATGTCCCCTCGTCACAGTCACAGTCCTGGGGATAAATAGATGATGGGAGAGATCTTTGTACTGACCCCTGATATATTTATACATAGTTATTAGATCTCCCTCAGTCGTCTTTTTCTAGAGTGAATAACCCTAATTTTGATACCCTTTCGGGTACTGTAGTTGCCCCATTCCAGTTATTACTTTAGTTGCCCTCCTCTGAACCCTCTCTAGCTCTGCTATGTCTGCCTTGTTCACGGGAGCCCAGAACTGTACACAGTACTCCATGTGTGGTCTGACTAGTGATTTATAAAGTGGTAAGACTATATTTTCATCACGGGCATCTATGCCCCTTTGATGCAACCCATTATCTTATTGGCCTTAGCAGCAGCTGCCTGACACTGGTTTTTACAGCTTAGTTTGTTATTTATTAAAATTCCTAGATCCTTTTCCATGTCAGTGTTACTGAGTGTTTTACCATTTAGCATGTACGGGTGACTTGCATTATTCCTTCCCATGTGCATAACTTTACATTTGTCAGTGTTAAACCTCATCTGCCATTTCTCTGCCCAAGCCCCCAATCTATCCAGATCCCTCTGTAGCAGAAAACTGTCCTCTTTAGTGTTAATTACTTTACACAGTTTAGTGTCATCTGCAAAAATTGATATATTACTGTGCAAGCCTTCTACAAGATCATTAATAAATATATTGAAGAGTATAGGGCCCAATACTGAACCCTGAGGTACCCCACTAGTGACCGTGACCCAATCTGAGTGTGTACCGTTAATAACCACTCTCTGTTTTCTATTACTGAGCCAGTTACTTACCCACATACAGATATTTTCTCCTAGTCCAAGTGTTCTCATTTTATATACTAACCTTTTATGTGGTACAGCGTCAAATGCTTTGGAGAAGTCCAGATATACGACATCCATTGATTCGCCGCTGTCAAGTCTAGAACTTACCTCCTCATAGAAACTGATTAAATTAGTTTGACATGACCGATCCCTCATGAAGCCATGCTGATATGGTGTAATTTGCTTATTTTCATTGAGATACTCCAAGATAGCATCTCTTACTATCTTTACTACATAGTAATGGCCTTGCGGTTCGCCCGGCTGTCGTTTCGCAGCGAACTTTGTTTGTGACTTACCAAAAATGAGGACATATTGCGATATTTGCATGCGCCATATTCTTTTGCATTGCGCCAAACTTTGACCCATGACACATCCATCAGATGGGACAGGACAGCCAATTGAAATGTTTCAGCAAATGGACACACCCCCACCCTATAAATGAACCAGATCTTGCAGCCATTTTACATTCTGTGTTTTGTCAGTGTAGGGAGAGGTTGCTTTTTTGAAGCAGGGGCAGACTGTTAGGGACACCAAACGCTAACTAATAGGGCCACAAAAGTCCTTTTTAGGACTTGTACAGGTGTGCTATGGATAGTTGTGACCTACTAAGGGACATGATGTACTTATAATATACTTTCTAACATAGAAAGTATATGTAAGTGCATTTGTATTGTGCAGCAGTTCTGCGCGATTCTGCTGCAATACTGCAGGTATACAGAGGGACAAAAGCTATTTGAATAACTAATTGGAACTGGTGTGATATACATGTTGCCCCCCAAAAAAAGTGTTTGAGGTGTGTAATATACCTATAATATACTTTCTAACATAGAAAGTATATAGTGTATTTGTATTGTACAGCAGTTGCGTGCAGTTCTGCTGCAATACCACAGGCATATAGAGGGACAAGCGTTATTGGAACAATTATTTGCAATGGGTGTGATATACCTGTTGCCCAAAAGAAAAAAAAGATTGAGAGGTGCGATATACCTGACTCCACAAAATACTGATTAAGGGGATTGATATACCTGCTTCCTCCAAATATTGATTAAGGCCTGCGATACACCTGCTTCCACAAAATACTAATTAAGGGAATGGATATACCTGCTTCCACCAAATATTGATTGAGGTCTGCGAGATACCTGCTTGCACCAATTACTGATTGAGGCCTGTGATACACCTGCTTCCACAAAATACTGATTAAAGGGATTGATATATCTGCTTCCACCAAATCCTGATTGAGGCCTGCAATTCACCTGCTTCCACAAAATACTGATTAAGGGGATTGATATACCTGCTTCCATCAAATGATGATTGAGGCTGGCGATATACCTGCTTCCACAAAATAGTGATTAAGGAGATTGAAATAACTGGTTCCACCAAATATTGATTGACGCCTACGATATACCTGTTTCCACAAAATACTGATTAAGGGTATTGATATACCTGCTTTAACCAAATATTGATTGAGGCCTGCGATACAACTGCTTCCACAAAATACTGATTGAGTCCTGCGATATACCTGCTTTCACAAAATACTGATTAAGGGGATTGATATATCTGCTTCCACGAAATACTGATGGAGTCTTGCAATATACCTGTTTCCACAAAATACTGATTAAGAGGATTGATATATCTGATTCCTCCTAAATATTGATTGAGGCCTGCAATACACCTGCTTCCACAAAATACTGATTAAGGGGTTTGATAGACCTGCTTCCACCAAATACTGATTAAGGGGATTGATATATCTGATCCCTCCAAATATTGATTGATTCCTGCAATATACCTGCTTCCACAAAATACTGATTAAGTGGTTTGATATTCCTGCTTCCACAAAATACTGATGGAAGGCTGCGATATGGCTGCTTCCACAAATACTGCTCTTCTCTAGGGACTTAGGCACAGGGTAATTTTGAAAATGACAGGCAGAGTAATAGGCAGGTCGTTCTGCATGGGTGGTAGGGGTCGGGCAGGTGCACCAGGCCAGAGCCTAAGTGGGAAGTTGGAGAAGGTGCGTGTGGTTACCTCAAAGGACGCACCAGAGTTGGTTGAGGCCTGTGATACACCTGCTTCCACAAAATACTGATTAAAGGGATTGATATACCTGCTTCCACCAAATACTGATTGAGGCCTGCAACACACCTGCTTCCACAAAATATTGATAAAGGGGATTGATATACCTGCTTCCACCAAATAATGATTGAGGCCGGTAATACATCTGTTAAGACGCCTCCTGTGTCTTTAAACCAAACCGCCATTTAGTAGACCTTCCCCGGCTGCTGTACACATAACCTCCGTTCGCATAGACTGGATGGCACGAACCAAATGCAGGGGACGCGGCAATCTCACGAACGGCTCCAAACACACGAACGGTAATCCACGAACTGCTGCAAGCCGCCGAACAATCACACTCACCAAGCGGCTTCCGTTTCCATTCAGCAGTCTCTAAACGCCAATAATAAATCCCCCCAATAACGAGACAGAAGCTCCGCATTGAGGGTCAAATAAGAACAACTTTAATGAGCACACAAGCATTTCCTTTTATACACATTTTCCAACAAGGTTACCACCCACGGGGTATAAACATAGCAGTCAATGTACATTTAATAACCACAATGAGCATTGTCTGTGATACAATCAACAACACAATGACATTGTCTGTGATACATCAACAACACAATGACATTGTCTGTGATACAATCAACAACACAATGACATTGTCTGTGATACAATCAACAACACAATGACATTGTCCGTGATACAATCAACAACACAATGACATTGTCTGTGATATAATCAACAACACAATGACATTGTCCGTGATACAATCAACAACACAATGACATTGTCCGTGATACAATCAACAACACAATGACATTGTCCGTGATACAATCAACAACACAATGACATTGTCTGTGATACAATCAACAAAATAAACGTTAGGAATCCAGGCAGGAATGCAAACAGACGAATACAGCAGGGAAACAAGCATTAGAAAAGAATAATCAGACAGATGGTTCTGTCACACGGCTCCCTCCTTGTGGGACACTCCGCAGACCCGGCTTGACCCTGTGGCGGGTCAACTTGGGGATGCCCGGACTAAGAGGTGGTAGCGATGTCTGTTTGCCGTGACAATCCATCTGCATTTCCGCTCAGCTTACCGGGTCTGTAGCTGATAATAAAATTGTAGGGCTGCAATGCCAAGCTCCATCTCAATAGTCTCCCATTGTCTCCTGAGACCCGGTTAAGCCAAACGAGGGGTTGTGATCAGTCACAAGGGAAAACTCTTGCCCATACAGATAGGGACTTAACTTTTTCAATGCCCAGACCAAGGCTAAGCACTCCTTCTCCACTGCCGCATAACTCACTTCTCTGGGTAACAGCTTTCTGCTGAGATATGCGACCGGGTGCTCTCCTCCATCCTCCCCGACTTGGCTCAGCACAGCCCCCAGTCCATACATAGAAGCATCGGTATGGACGAGAAAACGTTTGTTAGGTACTGGGGCAGCCAAGACAGGGGCATTCACAAGAGCCTGCTTCAATGCCTGGAACGCAGCTTCACAAGCCGGAGACCACAGGACCTGCTTAGGCAAGTTCTTCTTGGTCAGGTCTGTCAGGGGCTTAGCAATAGTGCTGTAGTCAGGGACAAAACGTCTATAGTACCCTGCCGTCCCCAAGAAGGCCAATACCTGGGTCTTAGTGGTAGGTGTGGGCCAGTTAGCCACCGCTCTACCTTGGCTGGCTCCGGCCTCTGGCTCCCACACCCCACTCTGTGACCCAGGTACTGTACCTCAGCCATACCTAGATGGCACTTCTCTGGCTTCAATGTCAGGCCAGCGGCCCGAATCTTATCCAGCACTACCCCTACATGTACTAGGTGTTCCTCCCAGGACCCACTGTAAATCGCAATGTCATCCAAGTATGCACAGGCAAATTCTTGGAAGCCATCCAGGAGTCTATCCACCATCCGTTGGAAGGTAGCCGGTGCATTTTTCATCCCAAAGGGCATGACCTTAAATTGGTACAAGCCAAATGGGGTGACAAATGCCGACTTGGGGATAGCATCCTCGGCCAGAGGGATCTGCCAGTAGCCCTTACACAGGTCTATGGTGGTCAGATATCTCCCCTGGCAATACGATCCAGCAATTCGCCTACCCGGGGCATTGGGTAGGCGTCAGTGGTGGTCCGCTCGTTGAGCCGCCTGTAGTCCACACAGAACCGAGTGGTCCCATCTTTCTTGGGCACCAGGACTACAGGCGAGGCCCAAGGGCTGTCGGAGTGCTCGATGACCCCAAGCTGGGTCATCTCCTGTATCTCCTTCCGCATTCCTTCACGGACTGCTTCAGGGATACGATAGGGGGCTGTCGTAAGGGGGTCTGTCCAGGGTCTCTACCTTATGTACAGCTAGGGTGGTATAACCTGGCTCCTGGGAGAACGTCGCCTGCTTCTCCCACAACAACTGTTGTGCCTGTACCTTTCCGTGGGGTTCAGCCGTTCCCCTAGCTGTACAAGGGTAGTAAGGTCAGTCTGGGGCTCCCTTTCTAACAGATCGGAAGGGGTAAATTCTCAGAATCATCTGCAGCTGGGGCACATACTGCTGCAATATTCTCAGGTCTCTCCTGGTACTCCTTTAGCATGTTCACATGAAAGGATCGCTGAATCCTCTCATCTGCACAGCTGGCTATCACGTAAGTAGTGTCGCAAATCTGCGCCACTACTTTGTACGGGCCCTGCCAAGATGCTTGCATCTTGTTGGCCTTCACAGGTTTGAGCACCAATACCTTTTGCCCAACCTGAAGACCCGCTGTCGGGCACTCCTGATCATACCATCTCTTCTGTCTCCCCTGGGCCGCCTGGAGATTCCCCTTACCATCAGGGATAGTTTCTCCATGCGGTCCCGGGAGTTCCAGAACATATGGCACAATGGGGGTCCCTTCCTGCTCCGTCTCCCTCCCAGTGGCCTCTAATGAGATCTAGGGGTCCGCGGACCCTCCTCCCATACAGCAGCTCAAAGGGGGAGAACCCAGTAGATTCCTGGGGCACCTCTCTATACGAAAACAATAGATGAGGCAGGAATCTTCTCCCAGTCTCTGCAAGCGTCTGTAAAGGTCCTCAGCATCTGCTTGAGGGTACCGTTAAAGCGCCGCAGAGACCGTTAGTCTGTGGGTGGTATGGTGAACTAAGTAACGGCTTAATACCACACACCTTCCACAGCTGCTGGGTGAGCACAGCGGTGAATTGGGTTCCCTGATCGGAGAGAATCTCCTGAGGGAACCCGACCCTAGTAAAAATCCTAACCAGGGCATCAGCAACCGTCTCTGCCTCTATATTAGACAGCGCTACTGCCTCTGGATAGCGCGTGGCATAGTCCACCACGGTAAGAATATACTTCTTACCTGATGGACTAGCCCTGTCCAGTGGACCCACAATGTCAACGGCTATGCGGGAAAAGGGTTCCCAATAATAGGCATCGACTGAAGCCTAGCTTTTGGGTGATCCCCGCTTACCTACCCGTTGACACGTGTCGCACGTACTGCAGTACATCCGCACAGCCTGGTTAAAGTTTGGCCAAAAGAAATTCTGTGATATTCTGTAGGCTGTACGGCGGGACCCTAGATGTCCAGCTAGCGGAACATCATGCCCTATCCGCATAATCTCCAGCCGGTACTTTGCGGGTACCACTAACTGGCGATTTGGCGGAGAGGCAACACTCTTCCGGGAGGGCTTAGGGATCCTATATAACCTGTCCCCCACCCACTCATACCGCTCCCCATCTACCCCTTCCTCCCCAGCATCGGCCCTGGCTCTGTACTTTTGGAGGTTGGGATCCGCCCGGGTTTCCCTCCCAAACTCCTTCTGGGGAGGCCCAGCTTAAGGGGACCTGATCTGGGGTAACAGTCGGGGCAGTAAACCTTACCTGGGTCTCATCAGCAGGTGGGCTGGTTCCGGCAGCACGGGCCTGGGCACGGGTGGTCACAGGGTTCACCTCTGCAGGGCTCATCGGGGCATAGGCGGAAACCAGAGGGGCCAAATCGTTTCCCAGAAGGACATCTGCCGGCAAGTCTTTCATCACCCCCACATCCACATGTCTAGCGCCCACTCCCCAATCCAAATGCACCCGGGCAACAGGTAAACGAAACACGGCACCCCCTGCTACCCTTACTGCCACAGTGTCCCCAGTGTGCTGATGCTCTGAGACCAAGTTCTTTGGAGCAGTGTCATCGTGGCTCCTGAGTCTCTCAGCCCATTTACCACCCTGCCATTCAGCTTCACAGTTTGCCGATGTTGCTGGCGGTTATCCTGGTGAGCTGCTTGCACTGGGTCGGCCTCGTGTAAGATGCCCCAAAACTCCTCCTGCTCTATGCAGTGCGCAGCAGGCTGACGGGGCCGCTTGATTGCCATTGGCTGGTTTTCTCCAAGACTGGGCTTGGTTGGCACTGTTCAGGGGGCACTCTGGGCGCTTGTGCCCCAACTGGTTGCACAAATAACACCGGAGAGGCTGGGGATATTCCCTGGCATTGAACCGAGGGGTGCACATATTTGTTAGCTGGTGGGGATGGGGCTGGAGTGCGATGTACTGGGGGTTGGTAGGCTGGAGGAGTGGGTGCTACAGCTGGTCGATACTCCAGTCTGGCAGGGACTTTGTTAGCTGTACCATCAAACTTACGGGCATCCGTGTACTCATCTGCCAGACGAGCAGCCTCGGGTAGGGTAGAGGGTTTCCTGTCTCTGACCCACTCCCGACCCCAGCAGGTAGTCTATCAAAGCAATGCTCCAGCAGGAACACTTGGAGCACCTCCTCCCCAGTTACCGCTTGGAATCCTGCCATCCAGTGGGCTGCGGCACGGTGAACTCTGCAGGCCCACTCCACATAAGAGTCACCAACCTGCTTGTTGGTTTCCCTAAACCGCCTTCTGTAAGCCTCTGGGGTCACTGCATACCTGGCTAGGAGGGCATCCTTCACATCCTGGTAGCTGGTGATCTCCTCCTCTGGGATGGCCCGAAATGCTTCACTAGCCCGGCCGGATAACTTCCCAGAGAGGATGGTAACCCACTCATCTACGGGTACCTGGTGTAGGGCACACTGCCTCTCAAAATCCGCCAGGAACCCATCAATCTCCCTCTGCTTCAACAAAGTTTTTAAACGCAGCAAAGGGTACTTTTTTCCTGGCAAAATTGTTATTGGGTACCTCTGCTGCTGCAGCTCCTCTTCTCTCGCCTGGTGTGCTGCTACTGCTGCCTGTACCCGCTCCACGATGTCGGTTGAGGGGTTGGGGCCAAAATGTGCCAGCCTTATTTGCACTGCCCGGTTAAATTGTATTTCCTCGGGTGTTAAATCCAAGGGACTGGCCACATTGACTCTCTCCATTCCCGGGCTGCATCCATCTCCAGCAGTAAAGCAATAATCTCCCGTTTCTTTAAATTGCTTGCTGCACGCCCTCGGCTGCTCCAATATGTCTTTAAGGGTAGCACGCCTTAATTCCTCGTACTGCATGGTTTGTAGCTGACCTCCAATGCTGTGGGATTCATCCCGTTGCTTGCCACCAATTGTTAAGACGCCTCCTGTGTCTTTTAAACCAAACCGCCGTTTAGTAGACCTTCCCGGCTGCTGTACACATAACCTCCGTTCGCATAGACTGGATGGCACGAACCAAATGCAGGGGACGCGGCAATCTCACGAACGGCTCCAAACACACGAACGGTAATCCACGAACTGCTGCAAGCCGCCGAACAATCACACTCACCAAGCGGCTTCCGTTTCCATTCAGCAGTCTCTAAACGCCAACAATAAATCCCCCAATAACGAGACAGAAGCTCCGCATTGAGGGTCAAATAAGAACAACTTTAATGAGCACACAAGCATTTCCTTTTATACACATTTTCCAACAAGGTTACCACCCACGGGGTATAAACATAGCAGTCAATGTACTATTTAATAACTACAATGAGCATTGTCTGTGATACAATCAACAACACAATGACATTGTCTGTGATATCATCAACAACACAATGACATTGTCTGTGATACAATCAACAAACACAATGACATTGTCTGTGATACAATCAACAACACAATGACATTGTCCGTGATACAATCAACAACACAATGACATTGTCTGTGATACAATCAACAACACAATGACATTGTCCGTGATACAATCAACAACACAATGACATTGTCCGTGATACAATCAACAACACAATGACATTGTCCGTGATACAATCAACAACACAATGACATTGTCTGTGATACAATCAACAAAATAAACGTTAGGAATCCAGGCAGGAATGCAAACAGACGAATACAGCAGGGAAACAAGCATTAGAAAAGAATAATCAGACAGATGGTTCTGTCACAACATCTGCTTCCACAAAATAGTGATTAAGGAGATTGAAATACCTGGTTCCACCAAATATTCATTGACGCCTACGATATACCTGTTTCCACAAAATACTGATTAAGGGGATTGATATACCTGCTTCCACCAAATATTGATTGAGGCCTGCGATACACCTGCTTCTAGCAAATACTGATTGAGTCCTGCGATATACCTGCTTTCACAAAAAACCAATTAAGGGGATTGATATATCTGCTTCCACCAAATACTGATTGAGTCCTGCAATATACCTGTTTCCACAAAATACTGATTAAGGGGATTGATATACCGGATTCCTCCAAATATTAATTGAGGTCTGCGATACACCTGCTACCACAAAATACTGATTAAGGGGTTTGATAGACCTGCTTCCACCAAATATTGATTGACACCTGCGATATACCTGCTTTCACAAAATACTGATTAAGGGGATTGGTATACCTGCTTCCACCAAATTTTGATTGAGGCCTGCGAGATACCTTCTTTCACAAAATAATGATTAAGGGGTTTGATATACCTGCTTCTACCAAATATTGATTGAGGCCTGCATTACACCTGCTTCCACAAAATAATGATTAAGGGGTTTCATAGACCTGCTTCCACCAAATACTGATTGACGCCTTTGATATACCAACTTCCACAAAATACTGATTAAGGAGATTGATATACCTGCTTCCACAAAATATTAATTGATTCCTGCGATATACCTGCTTCCACAAAATACTGATGGAGGGCTGCTATATGCCTGGTTCCACAAATACTGCTCTCCTATAGGGACTTAGGCACAGGGTAATTTTGAAAATGACAGGCAGAGTAATAGGCAGGTCGTTCCGCACGGGTGGTAGGGGTCGGGCAGGTGCACCAGGCCAGAGCCTAAGTGGGAAGTTGGAGAAGGTGCATGAGATTACGTCAAAGGACGCACCAGAGTTGGTTGAGTGGCTTGCTCAGCCTTCTGCACCCTCCTCATCCTCTGTATCTGCACCTTCCTCACACTCTGCTATGTGCACCCCTAAAGACTCCACCACCACCACCATAGCCCGTGCTCTTGAGTCAGAGGAATTTTTGTTTTCCATCCATTCCCAGACCTTACTGATGCGCAGCCATTCTTCGCATCAAATGAAGAAGAGGAGGTAGCAACGGCAGCCACTCAGCTGCCTGACGACTGTACCCAGATCAGACCACGGAGGAAGGTCCCCGCTGTTGCTGCCTACTCCGAGATCTCAAATGTCAGTGGGGGTGAAGGTGATGATGATGACATGTCGATGGACGTCACATGGGTGCCCACAAGAGAGGAAGAGGAGGGGAGTTCATAGGTAGAGACGGAGCAGCAGAGAGGTAGGAGAAGGAGGAGAAGTAGGCATAGCTCACAGGGCACAGAAGGCAAAGAGCAGACTGCAAATGTATCTGGAGTGAGCCATCTACCATGCATGGTCACATCTGGCACTCCCTGGATGCCGACACATGGCTCCGCAGTGTGGGCTTTTTTTAATGTGTCAGCTGCAGACTATAGTGTTGCCATCTGCAGCCTGTGCTGTCAACGCATAAGTCGCGGCAAGCCTAACACTCACCCAGGGACAACCGCCTTAACAAGGCACCTGGTCTCCCATCACCGAGCCCAGTGGGAGCAAAGTCCGTCAGAATCCACAAAGCCACACTCCCGGCACTCCATGTCCTGCCTCTTATCCTTCTCCTTCTACTCTCTCTTCCCATTTGTCCTCCATTCCACCTTCCAATGTGCCATTGTCGCGTTCATCTGGCAGATGGCTGGCTTCCGTGGCCCAAATGTTCGAGCGTAAAAAGTTTATGACGCTGGATAACCCTCTTGCCCAACGGCTGACCGCTTACTTGTTGAAACTGCTAGCCCGCCAACTACTGCCATATAAACTGGTGGACTCGGAGGCCTTTAGAAAATTTGTGGCCATTGACACACCTCAATGGAAGGTCCCTTGAAAGAAATATTTCTCCCAAAAGAGCATCCCAGAGCAATATGGCCACGTTCAGCGGAAGGTGAATATATCTCTGGCACAAAGCGTCGGTGCTAAGATACATCTGACCAAAAAAACACGCGGTCTAGCAAACATGCGCAGGGAAGGTACATAACTTTTACTGCCCACTGGGTGAACCTTCTGATGGCCGTCAAGCATGTAACCCGTGGCGCCCGTGTGGATTTGATGCTACCGCCATGCATTGCAATCAGGCCTGCCTATTCTTCTCCTCCTCCTACTACATCCTCCATGTCCTCCTCGAGTGACTCCTCCTGTCCCACTGCTACCGCCTGTTCTACTGCACCCCCCAAGCTCCCCAGACCCTATTTGACATGTCAGATGAGACGTTGCCATGCTGTGCTGCGGCTTTTGTGCCTGAAAGCCAAGAGCCACACTGGATCTGCACTGCTTTTAGCTCTGTGGTCACAGGCCAGTCAGTGGCTAACCCCGCTCAATTTGACAGTTGTTAAGGTGGTGTGCGACAACGGTGCCAATCTGCTGAGCATGCGGAAACAGGGCAAAATGACACATGTGCATGGCACACGTCCTGAACTTAGTCGTGCAGTGAGTCGTTGCCAAATTCCCCAGGGTCCAGGATGTCTTGCGGCAGGCAATGGCTCACCTTGCTGAAGTTCAGCGGCGACACCACCTGCCCGTCAGACGTCTGATTTGTGACAGCCCGACGCGCTGGTACTCCACCTTGTATATGCTTGATAGGCTGCTCCAGCAGCAATGTGCCATTAACGACTACCTGTACGAACTCTGCAGTAGGGCAGATTCTGAGGAGCTTGGTTTCTTTTCACCGCTCCAGTGGCTGCTCATGCGCGACGCATGGAGACTTCTGTGGCCATTTGATGAGATCACCAAACTGGTCATTTGCAGCCAGGGCACCATCAGTGACATCGTACCTCACGCCTTCTTTCTGGAGCGTGCATTTCGTCGTGTCATTGATCAAGCCTTCGAGGAGCAGGAGCTGGAAGATGAGGAAGTCTCAATGCTGAATGAATTCCCAGGGGGGGTCAGTCCATCTGAGACAACTCAGCGGGATTCTGAAGAGATGTCAGAGGAGGATGGTGGCTGGGGGGAGGAGGAGGAAAAAGAAGAGCAGGCTTTCAGACTTTAAACTTTTCGGGGATCCCTGGTGTTGTCCATGGCTGGGGGGAGGCGACCGAGGACGATATTCTCCTGGGTGATGAGCTGGAGCCAGGGCGCTCCACCTCTTCCAATTTAGTGCAAATGGGGGCCTTCATGCTTCAGTGTTTGAAGAGGGACCCCCGTATAAAAAGGATAAAGGGCAAGGACCAGTACTGCATGGCAACGTACTTAGACCCCCGATACAAACACGAAATGGCGGACATGTTACCCGCATCACAGAGGGCTGGCAGAGGGCTGGCAGAATGCAGCATTTCCAGGCCTTTCTGCGAGAGATGCTGCATCCTGCTGTTGCGGGCGCTGGCAGAGGAATTTCCACCCACAGCGAAACAGGTGCGGGTACCAATTTTACCGTGCCTGCAAGAAGAGGGCGGTCTGAAGATTTTTTGGTCACTTTGGATATGAAATCATTCTTGCAGCCAACCTATTGACAGCCGCCCTCCGGATTCAGCCTCAAGGAACGCCTAGACTGACAGGTGTCCTATAGTTATGATCGAGCACCCAAGTATTATGGAAGTTAATAGGAAACAACCAGGTACTCCCTGCTCTGAAGAAGGGAGGGTGCCTGGTCCATTGGAAAAGGTCCGAAAGTGACAGAAACACCACCGAAATGGAACGGGAACAGCATGGGGACAATGTCTGGATTTATCTTGGACTCCCAGGTCGCTGCTGGGAACCATGTTGTCCGAGTTGTATGCCACTGTTTCAGACTGACAAAAATACGCACAAACCACCCCCCCAAAAAAAAATCTATTTCACAGGAAAAATTGTTAGGAAACATTCTTTCCAGTATATTCAATTGTATATAAAGTGCAAGTGCTGACAAAAATTACAAGCAAGAGGCACTCCGAAACAGCCTGTATATCACATAAAGGAGGGCCTCATTAGCATTGCGGTACAATTGTTAAGGTAGTGGGACTCCTACACTCATAAAGCCTATGCACTAAGTGAAAGGGCTGACAAAAGTTACTAGGAACCGACACTCCAATACACCCTTTATTACACATAAAGGAGGGCATCATACACACCCTTGAAAAATTATGATTGGTTGCCTGCTGGTGACCCTCAAAAACATTTGGTGCAAGGGGCTGCTGGTGACCCTCTAAAACATTAAGGGCGAGTGCCTGCTGCTTAGCTGAACATTGAAAAATTGATGGGCAAGTGCCTGCTGCTGATCTGACCCTGTAAAATATTGTATGTGAGGGCCTACTGCCTTGCTGACCCTGAAAAACATTGTAGTTGAGGGCCTGCAGGTGAGATGATCCTCTAAATTATCGTAGGTGAGGGCCTGCAGGGGAGCTGACCCTCTCAAATATTGTAGGTGAGGTCCTGCAGGAGAGCTGACCCTCTAAAATATTGTAGGTGAGGGCCTGCAGGGGAGCTGACACTCTAAAATATTGTAGTTGAGGGCCTGCAGATGAGCTGAACCTCTCAAATATTGCAGTTTAGGGCATGCAGGTGAGCTGACCCTCTAAAATATTGTAGGTGAGGGCCTGCAAGTGAGCTGACCCTCCTTGAAGAGGGACATGAGGAGATCTTGTACACTGATTCCCAAACACTTCTGCATCCACAGTCAGAAGAAGATGACGGTAGGGAATGGCAATTAGTGTTTCATGAGGTGGACGATGCGGATGTGACACAGTTGTCAAAAAGAGTGGGTCTTGTTAGGTGAACAACACAAGTCAGGAGAATGACCCGAGTGAGGAAGTGGGAAAGGGGGTGGTGGACGATGACCTCACTGACCCAACCTGGGAAGGTGGTAAGACAAGCAAAGACAGCAGTGCAGAGGGGGAGGGATCTACACCCACCCACAGGCCAGAGCACTAAATGCACACCTTTAAAAATTGCTGTCCCTGGAAATGTTGCCATTTTGGCCTGAGGACATTGAGGCTTTCCTCAGCCTCATGGCGGCGGACGTCCCTCATTACTCAGTCCCTAGCTGCCACTAGTTTTCTCGGTGTGCCATCCCCGCATTACACCAGCAATTGTGTCCCGTAACATCACCCGTTCCCTGACCAACACAGTTATTGGGAAGGTCCACTTCACGACTGACACACGAATAAGTGCTTTTGGCTAGGGACGCTATATTTCCGTGACGGCACACTGGGTGAACCTTGTGGAGGCCGGAAGCTAGTCATACCCTGGGATGGCACAGGTGCTACCAACGGCAAGGATAGCGGGCCCCCATATCATCAGGATTTTCACCACCACAGCAAACCCCCCTACTTCTACTCCACGTCCACCTCTGAATTCTCTTCTTGCAGCACCAGTCAGCCATCAGTCAGTAGTTTAAAGCAGTGTAGCACGGCAGTGGGGAAGTGGCAATAGGCCATGCTGAAACTCATTTGCTTAGGTGACAAACAGGACACGGCCGCAGAGCTGTGGCAGAGTATAAGGGACCAGACTGAGCTGTGGCTCTCGCCAATCAACCAACAACCAGGCATGGTTAGCATAATTACGTGGCATATCCGCCCAATTTGTAATACATTGTATGCTGTGCAAAAGAGGCATTAGTATACAGTTTGATCAAAGAGCATAGGCCCTCTTACCGCGACAAGGAAGCCTCTACAAGTGGGAAACTACTCTAACCTATAAATGGCGCAGCCGTGCGCGGTGACCACCGGCGCCCCAGCACCGCACCGGCAGCGGACGGCGGGACCCAGGAGCCACACAGCAACCACACTGTGCAGAAAAGCCTCCTTGGCTCTGGGTCCCACCGCCCCACCAGCACAGCACTGAGGCAGCAATGGCAGACACGCAGTACTGCACCATGTGAACGAGTGCAAAGAGTTCACCCAGTCACAACCCTCAGGAAGTGCATCTGAGAGATAGTAGGAGTTTATAAACCCCTTGCAAACTAAGGCTAATTAAAAACACCTAGACCAAATGGGGAGGAGTGCTGACCCCAGAGGGGGGAAAAAGAAAATAGATAATTACAATATATACTGGAGAATGAATCTGGATCGCACATCCTCAACACTATGCGTTTGATATAACGACTGTCTCAGCATAATTTCGTGGCATATCCGCCAAATTTGTAATACATTGTATGCTGTGCAAAAGAGGCATAATAATAGAACAGAATGTAGTTGCGGATAAATTTACAGCTGACAACGCTAGCTGCAGAGTAGTAGTTCCTTGTGCAACCCAGGAGGGGATATGAGGGGAACACACAGCAGTTCCAACAGAGGCAGGACATAGATGTGCCCATATTATTGGAATTTGTAATACAGACACTGTTTTCAGATGTTCTACAGTATTGGTTACGGAACACTACAGATTATGGACACTAGATGTGGCCCAAAATTATTAAAGACACAGTCTGCGGATGATGTACAGTATACAGGGGCGTAGCTAGAAATGACTAGGCCCCACAGCAAATTTTTGTATTGGGCCCCCCTACCCGCGCGTTTCGCTCCCCCTCTATAATGTGCCAGCCATATAGCCCCCCTATAATGTGCCAGTAGTCAGCCATATAGCCCCCCCAGCCCCCTATAATGTGCCAGTAGCCAGCCATATAACCCCCCTATAATGTGCCAGTAGTCAGCCATATAACCCCCCCTATAATGTGCCAGTAGTCAGCCATATAAAATAAACCCACCCTATAATGTGCCAGTAGCCAGCCATATAGCACCAGATGCCCCCATAGTGATCCTCTCCCCATAGTGCCCCCTATAATGTGCCAATATCAAGTGCCTCTGTCTTCCCCATCCCAATATCATAGTGCCATCCTCTCCCCTGACCCCTAATGTGTGTGCCAATATGAAGTGCCTATCTCTCCCCCCATTTGCCAATAGCATAGTGCCAATAGCCCCTCCTCCCTGTGGCAGTAAAGTAAAAGTCCAGTATTTAAAAAAACAAAAAAA
>CM065589.1:457841611-458009111 GCA_033119425.1 Bufotes viridis
TTTCTTCTATCTGCGTCTGGATTTTAGTTAGTTAGTTGCACAGTTATTTAAAAAAAAACAAAAATAAAACGCATGGTTCCGCCATTAGAGTCTCGCACGTATGGCTTCTCTGCCATTAGAGTCTCGCACGCATGGCTTCTCCGCCATTAGAGTCTTGCACGCATGGCTTCTCCGCCATTAGAGTCTTGCACGCATGGCTTCTCCGCCATCAGAGTCTTACACACATGACTCCGCCATTTGAGGTCTGCCACGTGGTCCCACCACAAGTAGGTTCCATGTCTTTTCCTGTCTGCATGGCTCGGTCATCTGTGGATCACTAATACAATTTTTTTCTTGTGGAGGTTCGCACGCGTGGCTTTTGCTATTAGAGCCTCACTCGCTTATTGTTTTTCTCTGACATTTATTTTCTAGGTTGTTGGGTCTTCATTGTTTTTCTTTAAAAGCAGATTCTTGCTTCCCCTCGCTTCCCGTGGTTACTTTTTATCTTGCCCGTCCTTGCCTTATAGACCCATTCTCCCAGGAAGCTGACCCTGTGGTCTCATTTTTCATGTTTCTCAAGTTTCGCCTCTCCAGGGGTTGTTCCAGTCGCGGCCGTTCTCCTGGCAGATGCAGCCGCTTCCCCAGACCCCCCCCCCGCCATGGCCACTTCTCCGAGAGACGCGGCCAATACCACTCCCCCTCCAGTCCCAGTCGCTCCTGCTCCAGACCCAGAACTCCCTCTCCAGAACCCGCCGTTCCAGATCCCCCACATCCTGTTCCAGCATCATCAGTACTCGGGCCGGCGCTGCTCCCCTGGGGCCCCTTTCCAATACGAGGGCCACAGGGGAAACCAGCTTTAGCACTCCTCCAGTTACCGTTCCAGTCCAGCTAGTGACCATCATCCCCTAGCCAGCAGAAATGACAGGTATCTTAGTACACAGTCCGTCTCAATTTAGAGAAGGCGGTAGAGCTCAATAGCATTGTTTTGTCACTGCAAATGGCAGCAGTCTAGCAGTCCATGTGTGTATAGTCTCGTTTTAAATAATTAAATAAATAATTAAAACTCAAGCTCTACTACACTATACCGAGCCAAGGATCCAGCTTCAAACCACTATTCAAATGCTTTAAACGCTCTGCTGCCCCCTAGTGGTGAGAACTGGTGCATGGAAGTTTTTCGTAGTGTCAGCTGCAGCACTTCCAGCATAGCCCTACTTGTCATTATGTTTAAAAAAAAAATAAAATAAATAAATAAATAAATTTAAGCCCACTCCGATCACGCCCTCGTGCTCAAGGGAGGTGTTTGGGCTGCAGATGTTTTGGTAAGTACGGCTTCTTATCCATCAATCACCACCACGCCCTTCTCCCATCTACTCTCTTGTAGTTTGTTAATTTCCATGTCTATCGCCGTTTACATTTCAGGCTTACATTTATTAATTTCGATGTTTGTCGCCTGTTACGTTTCAGGTTTACGTTTATTAATTTCCATGTCTGTCACCTGTTACGTTTCGGCTTACGTTTACTAACTACTAATGTCTGTCGACTGTTATGTTTCAGGTGTACGTATACTAAGTACTAATGTCTGTCGCTTGTTACGTTTCAGGCTTACGTTTACTAACTACTAATGTCTGTCGCCTGTTACGTTTCAGGCTAACATGGTAAATCGCTAATGTTTGTCGCTTCCTTGCTTCTAGTGTTCAGAACTCAATGTCCCAGTCGCCCCTTCCATTCAGGGTAAAATAAATAAAAAAATGTTGCAGATGTTTTGTATTATTTTAATTTCTCATGCTTTCTTTCAGGTCATGTGGGTGGCGGAAAAAGTAGGACCTTCCTCTCCAGCATTTCAGTCTCTGATCACGGTCTAAAGGCATACATCTCTTCAGCCAAGTCTCTTGTGTAAGAATCTTGGTCTGTTAATACGGCTAGAAACTACAAAACCGGATGGAGCGTTTATAGCCAATTTGCACTCCTTTACCCATGGAAGGACATCGACAGGACTTACTATATTATGGCCTCTTTAGCTTATTGCCAAACTGGCCTTAGGCTCTCTTACAACACAATTAAATTGTATTTGGCTGGGGTTCAGCACTTCTTTCACGGCAAAAGATCCAGTTAGTAGGTTGGTCTGGACGTCTCAAGCGATCAAAGTAACCCTCAGGGGCATACAGAAGAACAGTGAAGGGACTATCTCAAGGAGACAGCCGATATCAGGGGAACTATTCAGGAATCTCTCTTCCTCCCTAGATAGTAATCCTTTTGGGCCCCATTCTAGCATAGTTATAAAGGAGGCCGTTTCACACTGTATCTCCAGTCTTTCAAAACATTGCAGGTCAGTTCACCAGTGGAAGCCAAGCCCTTCCAGTTAAGGTTTTTCAATAGATTATTGTGGGTTCTGGGTGACTCCGCCCTGGATAGCCCACTACTTAGGTTTAAAGCCCGAGCCATCACCTAATCTCAACTCCCCATGTCAGTTCCCTAGCGGCTACACCAGGCATTGATCCCCAATGCCTTTTCAGATCACTTGTTTTACATTGAGGTTGCATCAGCAATGTCAAAGAATCATGTAATCAGCAAGACAGGACAGCGGCCTTTTCTTGTTTTGACCGGTGCATTCCGAACCCCCATGCAGATAATTCTGTTGCTCTTTGCAGTTTGGCTTTGTGATTTGGTTGTACTGCCAATTAAGTTCTTTCCTACACTACACAGCTCGGTTTAAAAGTTTAGCCAGGCGTTAGGTTCCTGTGAATGACTAGTCCTACCTTTGAGGTCTTTTCATTCAGTTAGCAGCCAGGGTTAGGCCTCCTGCACACAAACGTGTGCGCCCCGTGGCCGTACAGTGGCCCGCAAATTGTAGGCAGCAATGCACGAACACCGACCGTGGGGCAGCCGCAGCAGATAACGGACCTATTCACTGGAATGGCTACGCGATCAACCCGTTCCTCAACAAGATAGGACATGTTCTATCATTTTGCGGAACAGAAGTACGTGACGAAACCCCATGGAAGCCCTCAGTAGTGCTTCCGTAGTGTTCCATTTCGTGAGCCCGTTCCGCATCTCCAGGTTTGCGGACCCATTGAAGTGAATGGTTCCGCATCCGTGATGATGAATGCACACGGAACAGTGCCCGTATATTGTGGATCCACATATTCGGTCCGCAATACGGCAACTGGCACACACATTTATGTGCAGGAGGCCTTAGGGTGAGGATTTCATTAGGTTGGTGACCTTTTCCTCTCCCTAGTTTCCAGGCCTGATACCTTCTCCTTCCCCCTTGTGTTTGGTGTTGAGTTCCCCTTCTACACCGCCATTTTTGTTTGTGTCAGTGCAGCTATGGATCCGATCTTTGCACTGGTTGGACAACTAAAGGGGTTGCCTTTGTAGGTAGCTGACCACTGCAAAACCGTCTCGCAGATCCAGAGACCTCAGGCGGCTGGTTCCGACAGTGGGAATTAGAGGCCTGCCCTGAACATAAGATTGCTCTCCCTGACAGATTTTCCGGGGGCAGTGATAATATCACTCTGTTTAGGGAGTCATGCAAATTATATTTTAACCCCTTAAGGACCCAGACTTATTTCACCTTAACCCCTTAAGGGCCGGGCTCATTTTCACCTTAAGAACCGGGCCAATATGGTCTTGATTGCAAAAATCGGCAGTGTAATATGCGCGTAATCCGCACGAAATACAGGCATGGGTCACTATAGCTACATTTTTCAAGCTGCTAGAAGTTTCCCGAGACTGGAGAAAATGGATTGTATGGCAGAACATTACAATAGCTTTATATGAAGATAGAATCCGCTTTAATGATGCAAATATTTTGGCACAATACGTGCAACTGCACATTTTAACAGGTCTGACTACACATTAGTGATTGGAACACTAAGTATTGTTGTGAACTTCTGACATCACAGCACTATGTATGGATGTATGTAGCATACATACGTACATACAGCAATATGTATGTAGCATGTATGTATAGACAGCAGAACCATCATCTACACTATATCACTATCTAACCTACACTTACTATTACATATATAAATCCGGAGATAAATCCGGAGATAGGCAGCAGCACGTCCAAAGGGCTTGGCGAGTGCAAAATCCTCAGGAGGACGGACAATCCTCCACACATATCCCAGAGAAGAGGCAGCACTCCTGAGTAGTGTTGAGCGAACACTTTTGGGGTGTCCGGGACCCGGACCCGAACCCGGACATTTTCAAAAAAGTTCGGGTTCGGGTTCGGTGTTCGTCGATTACTTCCCGTTTTCTGAAGGGCTGCACAGCAGCCAATCAGCAGGCGTTTTACTTCTTGCCCTAAGAGCCCATCACAGCCATGCCTACTAATGGCATGGCTGTGATTGGCCAAGTGCAGCATGTGACCCAGCCTCTATTTAAGCTGGAGTCACGTAGCGCCGCACGTCACACTGCTCTGATTAGTGTAGGGAGAGGACGCAGCTTCTGTCAGGGCGAGATTAGGCAGGTTAAAGTCAGCAACAGCACCTAATGAATGGATCAATTTACAGCTGAGAATCATTGAACTTCTGCTAGTTACTTGCTCGCTGGTTTTTAGGCTGCACAGAGCGTTTTTCTGTCACTTATTTTCTGGGTTGATCGGCGGCCATTTTGTGACTTGTGGTGCGCCAGAAGAAGCTGCCACCAAGTCCATCAATCCATCAATACTAGTTTTTTTTTTTGCTATATCCTACATCAGGGGCTTGGCTGTGCTAATTGTCACCCCTAGAAACTCAGGAAAGAAATTTCTATATTTTATTAAGGGGTTAAATACAATTGCCCAAATACCAATCCCCTAAATCTGGTGTTCCAGCTTTGGTTAGAAAAGTATAATACTGTCTGCTGTCTGGCAAAGGATAGATTATTTTCTGGGGTTAAATTCAATTGCCAAAATAGCAATACCATAAATCAGTGGTTTCAGCTGTGGCTGGAAAAATAGAATAGTGTCCGAGGTAACGCACACACGTACAGATGCACGTACACAATTCTTGAATAGTTGTATTATCGCGATAATAAAACTAACAGTGTAAAGTTGACTGTATTGCTCTAAGTTATATTCGCGTACGAATGTAACTTCTATTACAGCACACCAATACTAAAACTGACTAAGAGACAGCTTTAAGTTCTATTCGAACGCGATTGCAACTTTGGAACTTAAAGTGGTGTACGATTTTAAAAAGTTGAGTACTAAAAGTTGGAATCGCAATGCGATTCTTATGTATTTGCTTAATCGCATTGCGATTACAACTTTGAGCTACCGATCACCATGGGAACGCCTCCTCAGTAGAATGTACTGTCGGATGTGAGAATTAAGTTGAAATCGCAATGCGATTATTATATATCTGCTTAATCGCATTGCCGTTTCAACTTAGCATTGCTAAATAATTCCATCCATATTCGTTAACTTACTGACTCAGTAAGTTAACGATATGGATGGAATTATTTAGCAATGCTAAGTTGAAATCGCAATGCGATTAAGCAAATATATAAGAATCGCATTGCTATTTCAACTTAATTCTCACATCCGACAGTACATTCTACTGGAGGAGGCGTTCCCATGGTGATCGTTAGCTCAAAGTTGTAATCGCAATGCGTTTATCGCGGTATATTATCCCTCTGGGTGTCTTTTACAGCCTTTTTAGTGCCCAAAAGTTTGGGTCCCCATTGACTTCTATGGGGTTCGGGTTCGGGATGAAGTTAGGGTTGAGTTCGGATCACGAACCCGGACATTTTCCGGAAGTTCGGCCGAACCTCTCGAACCCGAACATCCAGGTGTTCGCTCATCTCTAGTGATGACCCAATTTATTCCAAGGCAACGTTTCAGCCTACTCCATGAGGCCTTTGTCAAGCAATACAACAGTTCCACAAGCAAACTTATATAGTCATACAATAAATCATGTGATGTGGGTGTTACAAGGTGACATCATCAAATCATGTGATGTGGGCATTACAAAGTGACATCATCAAATCATGTGATATGGGCGTTACAAAGTGACATCATCAAATCATGTGATCGAGTATACATATACATAGGAATAGTGTGTCCATCTGTATAGCAAAAAATATTCATAAATAAAACAGTGACCCAAAAGGTCGGTGTACACGTGGATTGTGTAAAGTTTTGTAAACACAAATATCACCAAAGTGGAATATAATTAAAATGTGAACAGTACTGGCGATCGCCGCTGTTCAGATATCATAAATACTAGTCATAAATAGACTCCAGCCTACCCAAAGTAGACCACATCAGCCGCATGTTAATGGCATCTCACATTGTAATATGCGCATGCGATTGATCACAATGTCTCTAGCGGTTGCTGCACGAGCATCCGGTAACCAAGCCACCGCCCCATGTGACCGGAGTGCGTCACTGGCCACGTAGTAACTCGCGCAAGCGCACCGCACAAGGGAAGTGACCGCATGGAAATGAAAGTAAATAACCATGGAAACTACAGACAAATCAGTGATAGACAACAGTATATAGAGGGCATCAGAGGATTTCCCAAATCATAATACGACACAGATATATCCGGTGACCATATAGGGGTAGGGTCCGGTCGGGCATGAGTCCTTACTGGAAACAGCAGGAGTCGTGTCCCTCTTACCGCGCGACACCATCCCCCATCCCTGGGGTAAAGTGTCACGCCGCAGTGCGGTCCCAGCCCCCACTAGTCACCCCACATAACCATGGCCTTAAGTTAGCAGCAATATATAGATGTAGTACTCCGATCATCTATGTGTTACCTAAAATACACAAATCCTTGAGTGACCCCCCTGGCAGAATGATTGTGTCTGGCAGGGATTCAGTGTTTTCTAATATAGCTATATTTTTGGATAAGATTCTCCACGGCTATGCCACCTCTGCTGCATCCTTTGTTCGTGACACTAGTGACTTTCTGCAGAAAATTTCTGAAGTTGTTACTACCTCCACCACCATTTTGGCGTCATTTGACGTAGTCAGCCTCTACACCTCTATTGATCATGGTAGGGGTGTGGAGGCGATACCCAAATGTCTGACCAAAACTAATTATACGCCAGAATGCAAGGACTTCATTATTGAGTTACTTGACATAGTGTTGAGGTATAATTATTTTGCGTTTCGGGACGAGTATTATTTGCAGTTGCGCGGAACCGCAATGGGTTCAAACATGGCACCGACCTATGCCAATGTGTTTATGGCTGCTCTAGAGACGGACCACATCTATGTGTCCCACCACCACTGTCATGTTCGCGGGTGGTGGCGATACAGATAGATGATGTTTTTGTTATTTGGGAGGGCTCTGTAGAGTCGCTACAGGAGTTTCACGGTTTTTTGAATGTCATAGACCTTGACATTCAGTTCACATTGACTTATTCGACACAGGAGGTACAATTCTTGGACACCATGGTCTCTATTTGTAACAATAGACTGGTGACAGATTTGTACACAAAGCCTACTGATTGCAATAATCTGTTGCGATATGAAAGCTGTCGCCCCAGACCTATGGTTCGATCGCTCCCACTTAGTCAGTTTCTCCGGGTGTCTAGGATAGTGCAGGATCAGACTAAGAAAAATATGAGACTAGATGAGATGTCCAGAAAATTTACTGATAGAGGGTATCCACATACTCTAGTCCACAAACATCTAGATAATCTAATGACTTATACACAGACAAGGAAGGACAGGGCTACTGAATGGATTAAGTTCATTTCTACGTATACCCAAAAGAGCCCTAGGATAGCCAGAATTGTGAGAGAAAAATGGCCTATATTGAGGAGTACTATGCCTAATATCAAGGAATTTCATAACCCCCCGGTGTTTGCATATAGGAGGTCTGATAACCTCTGCGATAAGTGGGTAAAAACCGAAACACCAAGCCAGGGTAAGGGGCAGACTTATCTAGGCCCCAAGAGGCTTGGTTGCTACCCATGCTTAAATTGTATCAATTGTAAGCAGATGCTCAAGGGCGATAATTTTCTTCACCCCATGACTAACACTATGTACAAGATACGGAATTATTTGACGTGCAACAGTTCCTTTGTAGTATATTTACTGGTATGTCCAAGTAATTTACTTTATTTGGGTGAGACTATTCAGGATTTCAAATCCCGTTTTAATTACCATCGCTATACCATTCATCAAAAGAGAAAAGATTTACCGGTGTCAAAGCATTTTTTAGAGGCCAATCACAAGGAACAGATCTTAAATTTCGAATCATTGATCACATTCCACCTTTGAAAAGAGGTGGCAACAGAGAATTGCTGCTAAAAAAATGTGAAGTAAGATGGATTTACTGTCTTAATACACTTAAACCAACAGGTCTGAACACTGAATATAATGTATCTCTTTTCTGAGGAGCTTGCCGTCTTCCATTGCTTAGCCTCGATCTTTTGTCCTATTTGGTGCATGCATTTATCACAGTGCCAATTTTTTAATTTGATATTTCTTTATCTTTATTTTTTAGAAAGAAGACCTTTGCCTTCAACCAGCCGGACCCCAAATGGACCCTTGCACCCGCGTCTATTTATACTGTTATACTTTCCTTTCGCTAGTTAAAATGTTGAATTTGAACAGGGGCTATCAGGTGATTGCACCCATTTGTGTGAATGGATGCATGAACGGCCACCATGCCGCTTACTGTTCAACTATTTAAAATGCTAATTAAACTTGTCTAGTTCCCTAATGTGGATCTATATATTGCTGCTAACATAAGGCCGTGGATATGTGGGGTGACTAGTGGGGGTTGGGACCTCACTGCGGCGTGACACTTTACCCCAGGGATGGGGGATGGTGTTGCGCGGTAAGAGGGACGCGACTCCTGCTATTTCAAATAAGGACTCGTGCCCGACCGGACCCTCCACCCTATATGGTCACCGGATATATGTGTGTCGTAATATGATTTTGGAAATCCTCTGATGCCCTCTATACACTGTAGTCTATCACTGATTTGTCTGTAGTTTCCATGGTTATTTACTTTCATTTCCATGCGGTCACTCCCCTTGTGCGGTGCGCTTGCGCGAGTCACTACGTGGCCAGTGACGCACTCCGGTCACATGGGGTGGTGGCTTGGTTACCGGATGCTCGTGCAGCAACCGCTAGAGACATAGTGATTAAACGCATGTGCATATTACAATGTGAGATGCCATTAACATGCGGCTGATGTGGTCTACTTGGGGTAGGCTGGAGTCTATTTACGACTAGTATATATGATATCTGAACAGCGGCGATCGCCAGTACTGTTCACATTTTAATTATATTCCACTTTGGTGATATTTGTGTTTACAAAACTTTACACAATCCACGTGTACACCGACCTTTTGGGTCACTGTTTTATTTATGAATATTTTTTGCTATACAGATGGACACACTATTCCTATGTATATGTATACTCGATCACATGATTTGATGATGTCACCTTGTAACGCCCACATCACATGATTTATTGTATGACTATATAAGTTTGCTTGTGGCACTGTTGTATTGCTTGACAAAGGCCTCATGGAGTAGGCTGAAACGTTGCCTTGGAATAAATTGGGTCATCACCATTTAACTCAGGAGTGCTGCCTCTTCTCTGGGATATATATATAAGCTAACTAACACTATCTAATGTAATGACACAGGAAAGCAGAGAGCACACCAATAACACTGCTGTCTCTCTCAATTCTGCAAAATACTGCATACAATGGCTGCTGTGGAGGTTCTTATATACTAAAGGGGTAGGCAACTTTCCCATTGGTTGCTAGGGATGTTGCTAAGCTCAGACAAAGACATTGCAGCCATCTCATGGGCCCACAAGAAAGAAGCAGGGAGGAATCAAATGACCAGATGAAAAAAATCTAGAAAATATTTGAAAATTATGAATATCTATCACTATAATCCAAATATGGCGATACTTGCGATTTAAAATTTGCGATTTGAATATTTTAACCCATCACTATACTGTACTACTATTCAACAGAAAAAAAATTATATAGACTTCCATTCCTTAACCTCTTAGAGGCCAGGTAGTTAAGGACACAGGGCGTACATGTACGCCCTGTGTAGTTCCTGTCACCGATGTGCAGAGTGCGTTGATCGGAACAAAGTACCTGCTGAAGTCATTCAGCGGGTACCTTGGGACAATGCCAAGGGGGTCCTGTGACCCCCCTGTTTCAGCGATCGCTGCAAACCGCAGGTCAATTCAGACATGTAGTTTGCAGTTCTTTCTGCAGTTTCTGAACCGAGGGGATCAGAAACTTAAAAATTGAGTTTTTTTTATTCTCCTTCTCCTGTGGGCGGCGCCATATGTGCGGCTGGCAGTGCAGGAGACGGGCGGTGTGGCAAGCGAGATCGCGATCCCCCACCCTTCTCCTCTCTAATATTCATTGGTGTTCAGTGGGTATAGCAGAGTGTCAGCACAATGCTGACACTCTGCTATAAACGGCTTACATCTGTGCTGTAATGTCAGCCGTTTAACCCCTTCCATGTCGCGGCCTGTACGGACAGCTGTATGGAAGGGGTTAACAAGGAGGGGCTGTGCCCTTGCAGCCCCTGATTCTTCACGGTATCACAGAGGGAGCGGTCTACCCTCCCTCCCCATCACCCGCTGCTCTGTTCTGGGAGCAGGTGATGGTTACCATGGCAACAGGACTCCTTCAGAGGCACCCTGCTTGCCATGGTAATGTAAAGTCTAATCAGACTTCTGCTAAGGGCAGAAGTCTGATCAGACTGTGTACAGTATATAGTGTACTGTACTGTATTATACAGACATCAGACCTACTGGATCTTTAATAACCAAGTGGGCCTGGGTAAATTTTTTTTTTTTCAGTGAAAAAAAGCAAAATAAAAAAACATTTATCACTGAATAAAAATTAAAAAAAAAAAATACACTACACATATTATGTATCGCCACATCCGTAAAAACCTGCTCTATAAAAATTTCAAATGAACTAACCCCTGAGGTGAACACCATAAAAAAACAAAAAAAAATGGTGTAAAAAAGCCATTTTTTGTAACCTTGCATCACAAAAACTGTAATATCAAGTAATTAAAAAGGCATATTCCTCCCAAAATAGTACTAGTCAAACCGCCATCTCATCCCGCAAAAAATGAGCCCCTACATAGCATAATGTTTAAAAAAATAAAAAAAATATGTTTCTCAGACTATGGAGACACTAAAACATGATTTTTTTTTTCTAAAATGCTGTTATTGTGTTAAAGTAAAATAACTAAAATAAAAGTATACATATTATGTATCTTCGTGTCCGTAAAGACCTGCTCTAAAATATCACATGATCTAACCCTTCAGGTAAGTACTGTAAAAATAAAAAATAAAAACTGTATAAAAAAACATTTTTGTCACCTCACATCACAAAAAGTGTAATAGCAAGCGATTAAAAAGTTATATGCTTCCCAAAATAGTGCCAATCAAACCGAAATCTCATCCTGCAAAAAAATGAGCCCCTACATAAGACAGTCGCCCCAAAAATAAAAAATAAATATGGCATTCGGAAGGAGGAGACACAAGAAAAATCATTTTTTTCAAAAATGCTTTATTATGTAAAACTGAAACAAAACCCCCCAAAAAGTAGTCATATTTGGTATTGTCGTATCCGTAACAACCTGCTCTATAGAAATAGCACACAATCTAACATGTCAGATCAACGATGTAAATAACAAAAAAATAAAAACTGTCTCAAACCGTTATTTTTTTTGCAAATTTTTCATTTTAATCCATTTTTCCAGTAACAAAACAAGGGTTAACACCCAAACAAAACTTAATATTTATTTCCCTGATTCTGTAGTTTGCAGAAACACCCCAAATGTGCTTGTAAACTGCTGTATGGCCAAACATCAGGACGCAGAAGGAAGGGAACGCCATATGGTTTTTGGAAGGCATGTTTTGCTGGACTGGTTTTTTGACACCATGTCCCATTTGAAGCCCCCCTGATGCCCCCCAAGAGTAGAAACTCCCAAAAAGTGACTCCATCTAAGAAAGTACACCCCTCAAGGTATGTAAAACTGATTTTACAAACTTTGTTAACCCTTTAGGTGTTCCACAAGAGTTATTGACAAATGGAGATGAAATTTCAGAATTTCTATTTTTTGTTATCTTTCCTCAACAAAAGTGTAATATAGAGCAACCAAAAATCATATTTACCCTAAAATATTACCAACAAAACTGCCACCTTATCCCGTAGTTTCCAAAATGGGGTACATTTTTTGAAGTTTCTACTGTAGGCGTGCATCAGGGGGTCTTCAAATGTGACATGGCAACTTAAGATTACCAATCGTAAAATCTGCCTTCCAAAAACTATATGGCATTCCCTTCCTTCTGTGCCCTGCTGTTTGGCCAAACAGTAGTTTTACGACCACATATGGGGTGTTTCTATAAACTACAGAATCAGGGCAATACATTTTGAGTTTTGTTTGGCTGTTAACCCTTTCTTTGTTACTTGAAAAAATGGATTAAAATGGAAAATTAGCCAAATGAATAAATAAAAATAAAAAAAAAATCGAAATTCTGAAATGTTATCTCCATTTGCCATTAACTCTTGTGGAACAACTAAAGGGTTCACAATGTTTTGAATACCTTGAGGGGTGTAGTTTCTAGAATGGGGTCATTTTTGGGTTGTTTTTATTATGTAAGCCTCACAAAGCAAATTCAGACCTGAACTGGTCCTTAAAAAATTTCAGAAAAATTTCAAGATTTGCTTCTAAACTTCTAAGCCTTGTAACTTCCCCTAGAAATAAAATAGCACTCCCAAAATGATCCAAACATGAAGTAGACATATGGGGAATGTAAATTAATAACTATTTTGGGGGTATTACTATGTATTATAGAAGTAGAGAAATTGAAACTTGTAGATTTGCAAATTTTTCAAAATTTTTGGTACATTTTGTATTTTTTATAAATAAAAATGAACTTTTTGACTCCATTTTACCAATGTCATGAAGTACAATATGTGACAAAAAAATAATCTCAGAATGGTCTGGATAAGTAAAAGAGTTTTAAAGTTATTACCACATAACGTGACACTGGTTAGATTTGCAAAAAATGGCCTGGACCTTAAGGTGAAAATGAGTCCGATCCTTAAGGGGTTAATTCCATTTTTTAAAGGAAAAAGTTTAGCTCCTGTATTTTCTTATTTCCATTACTTCCAGAAAGTCTATTTATATTAGCCAAGATTCTTATGTGCTGAACATGATTTATTTTTTTATTTTTTTTGGTTAAGCATTATTTCACATTCACATAGTGAAGTCATGGATCAATACATAGTCTTGCATTTTTCATACGTTAGTATGTCCTATGAAGGTCGTCTGATTACAGTGCTTGTAACAGCAACATTAGGACATGTAACTTGTAACTGCCGAGTCAGGTTAAAAAGTTAAACATTTTTATAATTATAATTGCAATTGAAAACACTTTTTCATTTAAATGTATTAACTAACTAACTAACGATTCATAGTAGGGATCAACGTAGACCAAACTAGTTTATTTTAGGGACCTGTAATGTGATTCTTAGTCATTCTCAGAAGAATAAGACACAGAGGAGTATGCTTGTTTGAGTTGAAACCTATTAGACTTCTTTGATACCTACATTATTAGTTCTGGCAGGCTGTTATCACAGAGAACAACCTATGAGAGCTTACTTGATCCAGCAGGTCGCTGTGTGATGGAGAACGTCACAGCAGGGAAAACTTCCCCTTGCAAACAAAAGTGGCAAGGCCCTTCAAAATTACATGTTTGCTTCCAAAAGTCTTGGTAGACATTACTGCAGAATTGGGAAGGGGGGTGGTGGGGCCACATATTCAAAAATTAAAGTATGGATGTAATTCTCACTAACTGCTCTTATACTGTATACTTTATATGTCGTACATTGCACAGTACCACTTCTTTTGCCCCTTATACTGGGTGTAATTTTAAGTATCTGCTCTTATTCTCTGTGTGCGTGTGTAGATATAAATATATATATATATATATATATTGTAAGAGGGTGCAAGGTACCGTGGTCGATGGCAGGTACGTGTCACCGAGGTTCCTGGCCTCGGTGAGGTAAGAGCCGGATTTTCGTATGTCAGCAGCAGCTAGTGCTGTTTGACACTTTGTTTTTAGTTTGGCTGCAAAGCCAATCTGGGCCGGCTCTTACTGGGAGTAGGCAAAGAGTTGGGTGGGTGCCTATTCCCCACGGTCCAGGCCGGACTTTATCCGGGCCTTTAAAAGGCAGCCTCCTCAGCAGCTGAGGGTGATTGTCCTGGAGCTGCTGTTAGGCTGTGGAATCACTTGAGTTTGGGATTGCTGATCCATGCTGTGCTGTGTGGAGTTCTCTGGGCTGGAAGCAAGACCCCAAGCAAGGAGGAGTGCAGACGGCCTGGAAGCCGGAGGTCGATCGCCTTGCGGCTAGACTGACAGCCAGGTGCGAACCTGCACCTAAAGCCTCCCAGGTGACTGGAACCTGTTTTGGACTATTTTGTTTTGCTGCACGTTTTCTGTTGGGTGTGAATTAACACCAAGTGACTGTTTGCTGTGTATTTGCTACAAGTGTGAATTAAACACTGTTTGCTACACTTTCTGGACTCCGTTTTGCCTCTATACTGCACCCGCACTGCTATCTACCAGAGCGACTCCCCACAATATACACACACACATACACAGTACAGACCAAAAGTTTGAACACACCTTCTCATTCAAAGAGTTTTCTTTATTTTTATGACTATGAAAATTGCAGATTCACACTGAAGGCATCAAAACTATGAAATAAACATGTGGAATTATATACATTTCAAAAAAGTGTGAAACAACTGAAAATATGTCATATTCTAGGCTCTTCAAAGTAGCCACCTTTTGCTTTGATTACTGCTTTGCACACTCTTGGCAAAGTAAAGTGCAGGGAAAGGGCGACATCAGCCACAGGAGAACACAATGGAAACAGTTCATATACGTCCACAGAAGAAAAGATTCAAAGGTAAAGGAAGGCGCCAACCTCGACCCGTGTTTTGGCGAACCTTCGCCTGGGGAATGGGGTGTGCCATCCCAGAGGAGACACATTATGGGTAATTAATTTCTGTCCTGTATACGTTTAGTCATTGTTATTTATTACACTTTTTTTTTTTTTTTTTTGGAGGGGGCATTTCACCTTTTGCCTCAGGCAGCAGAAAGGCTAGGTGCACCACTGATTCCAGCTGCTCTTAAACTACTGTAGAATTCTCAGCATGCACACTTATTTGGGTGTTCTTGTAACTCCCGTAGAAGTGAAAGGAGTATTCTGGGAGTTTTAGTTTCAGAACTGTTGGAGTGCCGCAGTTTGTTGTTCCTTGTCCTACATTATTACAGAACAGATACAAAACTAGACCCATAATTAAATACACATACCAGATCAGACCACTGTATAAATCGAGACCCCAGACCAATTACTTCATATTCCTCAGTCCAACCTCACTAAGTCCTGAACTGGTCAGGGAAGAAAGCTGTGTATGTCAGTGTGGCAATGTCTGGATGAAGAAAGACTGGGGACAGGAAGAGGTGAGGATTAGAGATGAGCTAATCAAAGCTGACAAAGTGTAATTTGTTCGAATATTAGGAAAAATTAGATTTAAAACAAATGTGAATTTCCTTGCGCTTCGTGGTAACAAATCGCAATTTTTCATGAAATGGTGGCTAAAATGGCAGCTACACGTGTGAGGACATGGGCAAGGAACTCTGGGAAGGTGGGAAGACCCATAATGCCATGCATGTAGCCAATCAGCAGCCAGCCAGCCCTGTAATGTCACAGCCCTATAAATATGGCGGCTATCTTAGATTCAGACATTTTCCACCGTTCTGAGTGCGGGTACAGACATGAGAAGGCACTAGGGACAGCAATGTGAAAAACCAAATTGTGAAAAAAAAAAATAAATGAAAAAATGATTTAAAAGTGCAGGGAAAAGATAGGGAGGAATCATTTCACAGCATCTTAGTGCAGGGAGAGATGTCAGAAGGTGCTAGGGGCAGTGATAGGAAAAACCTCATAGTGGGAAAAAAAAGCAAGTGCAGGGAAAGATTATTTGGGGATCCAAATAGCCATTAAATAGCTCTGTCATTCCAGCAATTTGGTCTTGGGGTGCAGCTGCTATGTTGAAATGCCTTTAGTAGCCTATATCTGTGGAAAAAGAAAAATATGTATGCAGTTCACTTCTGCAGTTATATGTGGTGAAAGCGTTTAGTGGTGTATTTTAGTACAGAAATAAAAATATATAATGTGGGGAGTCGCTCTGGTAGATAGCGGTGCGGGTGCAGTACAGAGGCAAAACAAGGAGTCCAGAAAGTGCAATAAACAGTGTTTTATTCACACTTGCACAAAATAAACGATAAACAGTCTCTTGGTGTTAATTCACACTCAGCAAACACAAAAGGCAAAACCAAAGAGTCCAAAACCAGGTTCAATCACCTGTGAGATGTTTAGGTGCGCGTTCGCACCTAGCGGTCGGCCCAGCCGCAGGATAATCCACTTTCAGGCTTTCAGGACGACTGCACGCCTCCTTGCTGGGCTCATCCTTCCAGCCCAGAGAGCTCCACAGCACTAGCAGCAGCTCCAGGACAATCACAGCCACACCTGCTGATGTGGCTGCCTTTAAAAAGCCTGGCAAAGTCCGGCCTGGACCGTGGGGAGTAGGCACCCACCCAACTCTTTGCCTACTCCCAGTAAGAGCCGGCCCGGATTGGCTTTGCAGCCAAACTAACTATCAATGTCAAGCAGCACTAGCTGCTGCTGACACATAAAACCCAGCTCTCACCTCACCGAGGCCAGGAACCTCGGTGACACGTATCTTCCGTCCATGACGGCACCTTGCGCCCTCTTACATACCTCCCCCTTTGTTCAACCCTGACAGGGTGAACACACGCCAAACACTGTACTCGAGACAGGGCATCCGCATTTCCTTGCAAGCGGCCTGCCCTGTGTTCCACTGTGAACTTGAAGTTCTGCAGAGACAAGAACCATCTGGTGACCCGAGCATTCCTGTCTTTCGCCTGGCACATCCACTTTATAGGGGAATGGTCGGTCACCAGACGGAACTTTCTCCCTAGCAGATAATAGCGGAGAGACTCTAGTGCCCACTTGATGGCCAGGCACTCTCTCTCCACTATACTGTACCTGGTCTCGGCTGGGGTGAGTTTGCGACTCAGGAAAACCACGGGATGCTCCTCCCCATTGATTTCCTGAGAGAGTACAGCCCCGAGGCCCACTTCAGAGGCATCGGTCTGTACCACAAATTCTCTCTTGAAGTCGGGCGTCACCAAAACCGGGGACCCACACAGGGCCGACTTCAGAGCAGAGAAAGCCTTATCCGCCTGCTCATTCCACTGGATCGACACTGACCTGCGTCCCTTTAAAAGGCTTGTCAATGGAGCAGCAATTGTAGCGAAGTTGGGAATAAACCTCATGTAGTATCCCACCATGCCCAGGAATGATTTTACTTGCCGCGTAGTGACAGGTCGGGGCCAATTCTTAATTGCCTCAATTTTGTTTACCTGAGGTTTGACCACCCCCGCCCAATGACATACCCTAGGTATTTGGTCTCTTCTAACCCTATCACACACTTTTTTGGGTTAGCAGTTAAGCCAGCTTTCCTAAGGGAGTCCACTACGGCCTGTACCTTCGGTAGGTGACTCTCCCAGTCGGTGCTATGGACAACGATATCATCCAGATACGCTGAGGCGTACCGTCGATGTGGACGGAGCACAATATCCATAAGCCTTTGAAACGTGGCGGGGCGCCATGTAGACCAAAGGGTAATACCTTGTACTGATACAACCCCTCCGGTGTGATAAAAGCAGTTTTTTCCTTGGCAGCCTCCGTTAAGGGTACCTGCCAGTACCCTTTGGTGAGGTCCAAGACAGAAAAATACCTGGCTTGGCCCAATTTTTCAATGAGCTCATCCACCCTCGGCATGGGATATGCGTCAAACTTGGACACCTCATTCAGCTTGCGGAAATCGTTACAGAACCTCAATGTCCCGTCCGGCTTGGGTATTAAGACTATCGGACTGGCCCAATCACTTTTTGACTCCTCGATGACACCTAACTGGAGCATCAGCTGCACTTCCTTCACAATGGCTTGTCGCCGAGCCTCGGGTACCCGGTACGGCTTTAACCGGACTTTGGCCTGAGGCTCAGTGATAATGTCATGCTGGATTAGGATGTGCGCCCAGGAGGTCCGAGAACACATCCGTGTTCCGACTAATGAACTCCTTAACTTCCTGGACCTGTTTGGAGGATAGGCTATCTGAAATTTTTACGGTGGCTGCTGCTTCCCGGACTTCGAGGTGAGGGCTGGATCCTTCTCACCTAGAAGCCCTGGCCGAGGGCTGTCATCGCTGGACGAGTCCCTATCCTTCCATGGCTTCAGCAAATTCACATGATACACCTGCTCCGGCTTCCGCCGCCCTGGCTGGTGCACCTTGTAATTTACTTCCCCCACTTTCTCGAGCACTTCATAGGGCCCCTGCCACCTAGCTAGAAATTTGCTGTCAAGGGTGGGTACCAGAACTAAAACTCGGTCTCCGGGATTAAAGTCTCGTACCCGAGCCTGACGATTATAGACTCTACTTTGGGCCTGTTGTGCTGCCTCCATATGCTCCCGGACCAGCGGTAACACCCTCTCCATACGTTCCTGCATCTGGGTAACATATTCAATTACGCTTTTGTGGGGACGGGCTGTTGTTCCCACGCTTCCTTAGCGATGTCCAACAGGCCCCGTGGGTGTCTGCCATAAAGCAGTTCGAAGGGTGAGAACCCAGTAGAGGCCTGGGGCACTTCTCGCACTGCAAACATGAGATAGGGCAGAAGCAGATCCCAGTCCTTCCCATCTCGGGACACCACCCTTTTTAACATATTTTTTAAAGTTTGGTTAAATCTTTCCACAAGGCCGTCCGTTTGCGGATGGTAAGCGGACGTCCGTAATTGCTTTATATGCAACAGTTTACACAATTCCCTCATAATCTTAGACATAAAGGGGTCCCTTGGTCCGTCAGAACCTCCTTAGGTAGGCCCACCCGGGTAAACATCTCCATTAACTCCTTTGCAATGAGCCTAGCCGATGTGTGTCGAAGAGGCACCGCCTCTGGATATCGAGTAGCATAGTCCAGAATCACCAGGATATGTTGGTGACCCCTAGCAGACTTCGGTGCGGGTCCGACCAGATCCATGGCAATACGCTCGAATGGGACCTCAATTATTGGGAGAGGGACCAGGGGACTTCTGTAATGCGGCTGGGGCTATTTACCTGACAGGTCGGACAGGACTTACAGAACTCCTCTACTTCCTTAAACAAACCGGGCCAGTAAAATCGCTGTAGTACGCGGTCCTGCGTTTTCTGCCACCCCATGTGTCCCCCAAGAACATGTTGGTGGGCAAGCTCCATAACAAGCTTGCGATATGCGGTGGGCACCACCAACTGTTCAACTGGCTCACCTCGGATTTGGTTCACCCGATACAACATATCCTGAAGAACAATAAATCGTGGAAACATTAATTCAGCCCCAGGTTTCTGGGGTTTACCATCAATCATTACGACACTTTCCCAGGCCCTGGTTAGGGTTTGGTCCCGGTGTTGTGCGGTCCCAAAATTTTCCCTGGAGACATTGAGGTCTGCCAACTCAGGTCCCGGTGGCAAGTCCTCCGTGTCTCCCACCATTACACTCAGTGGGGTTGTCTCCCCTCTACCGCTGGAGCAGTGGTCACCCCTACCGCTGGCCCTTCAGATTCGGGCTCCCAGGGTTCTGGCCTTCCAGTGGTATCAGGCCACTCTACTAGGGTTACCCCTGTCTCGGGCCCATCAGACACTTTTATAGCCGGCCACAGCGCCGGGAAACCTGGGAAGTCCCTCCCAAGTATCAGTTCATGTGGGAGTTTGGTAGCGACAGCCACCTCGTGGGTCCACTTACCAGCCGCTGTGGACAAAGTCACTAATGCAGTGGGGTAGTCTTTTAAGTCTCCGTGGATACATAGGACCCCGATTTTACGGCCGGTATACTCCGCAGGCCGTACTAGGGCAGCTCTTACCAGGGAGACTAAACTCCCGGAGTCCAGCAGGGCCACCGCCAGAGAATCTCCCACCTCTACCTGACACAGGTGGTTATTATCCTGCACCTCACGGGAGCCAGTTGCGCACAGCTTCCGTGCATACAGGGAGTGGCAATACCCGTAGTTCACATCCATCGGCTCACCCTGATGCGGACAGTCGGCCCTGATGTGGCCTGGCCCCTGACACCTCCAGCATACCACGGGAGGCGGATCCACAGGGGATACATTCCGTGCAGGTCTCTCTGTTGCCGGTCGTCGGAACTGGGGTGGAGGCCTCTGGGGTTTGACTGGCCCCTTCCCAGCAAGACTCCCCTGCAGGTTTCTGGTGGCCTCGTAACGCTCCACCAGGTCGACCATCTCCAGGGCACTTACCGGAGACGCCTGGCCGACCCAGTGCTGGAGGGGATAAGGCAGGGCCCTCCAAAAGATGTCCGCCAACAGTCGATCCAGCATGGCAGTGGGACTTAGTAGATCGGGCTGCAGCCACTTTTGCAGCCTGTGCAGCAGATCGTAGTACTGCGGCCTAGCGGGTTCAGTCGTTTTAAAGTCCCACTGGTGGACTCTTTGAGCGCGGACCAGCACGTTCACCCCCAGTCTGGCTAGGATCTCTCCTTTCACGGTGTCATAATCGGCCGCTTGGTCGTCCGACAAGTCGAAAAACACCTGCTGGGGTCCGGAAGCCAGGAACGGAGCGACCACCTCAGCCCACTGGTCACGGGGCAGCTTCTCCCTCACGGCCACTTTTTCGAAGACTGCCAGGTAGGTCTCAGCATCATCCTCGGGGTCATCTTGGGAATTGCTGCACGGACCGCTTTCCGGGCATCATGGGCACGGTGAGAGGCTCCAGTCGCTTGCAAAGCCATTACATGTTGCAACAGCAGCTGGTTTGTCTCCTGCTGCTGCTTGTTGGCCTCCCGCTGCTGTAAATTGGCCTCCACGAGAGCCTTTACAACTGCCTCCATCTTGTCAGGGTTCACGTGTTGAAACTTTGCCGGCTTGACATATGACATTCACTTTAGAAAAACAAAACTTCGGCGTTTACGCCAGCCTCACTGCGCATGCCCGCATCCGACACCAAATGTGGGGAGTCGCTCTGGTAGATAGCGGTGCGGGTGCAGTACAGAGGCAAAACAAGGAGTCCAGAAAGTGCAATAAACAGTGTTTTATTCACACTTGCACAAAATAAACGATAAACAGTCTCTTGGTGTTAATTCACACTCAGCAAACACAAAGGCAAAACCAAAGAGTCCAAAACCAGGTTCAATCACCTGTGAGATGTTTAGGTGCGCGTTCGCACCTAGCGGTCGGCCCAGCCGCAGGATAATCCACCTTCAGGCTTCCAGGACGACTGCACGCCTCCTTGCTGGGCTCATCCTTCCAGCCCAGAGAGCTCCACAGCACTAGCAGCAGCTCCAGGACAATCACAGCCACACCTGCTGATGTGGCTGCCTTTAAAAAGCCCGGCAAAGTCCGGCCTGGACCGTGGGGAGTAGGCACCCACCCAACTCTTTGCCTACTCCCAGTAAGAGCCGGCCCGGATTGGCTTTGCAGCCAAACTAACTATCAATGTCAAGCAGCACTAGCTGCTGCTGACACATAAAACCCGGCTCTCACCTCACTGAGGCCAGGAACCTCAGTGACACGTATCTTCCGTCCATGACGGCACCTTGCGCCCTCTTACAATACGCAGTTCACTTCTGAAGCTATATGTGGTGAAAGCGTTTAGTGGCGTATTTCAGTACAAAAAGAAAAATATATATGCAGTTCACTTCTGAAGCTATATGTGGTGAAAGCTTTAGTGGCGTATTTCAGTACAAAAATAAAAATATGTACACAGCTCTCTATTTAAGTTATTTGCAAAAAAATCGTTTAGTGACGTATTACAGTACTAAAAGAAAAATATATATGCAAGCTTTTAGTGGCCTATTTAAGTGCAAAACTAAATATATATTCTCAGTTCAGTTCTGCAGTTATATGTGGTGAAAGCATTTAATGGCCTATTTCAGCACAAAAAGAAAAATATATGCGTATTTTAATGTTGCAGTTAATTGTGTCGAAAGTGTTTTAGTTGCCTATATACACACTTCACTGTTGCAGTTATTTGTGGCGAAAGCGTTTAGTGGGCTTTTCATGCATTTAATGGCCTATTTCAGTACAAAAAGAAAAATATACACGCATTTAAATGTTGCAGTTATTTGCAGTAAAAGCGTTTAGTGACGTATTTCAGTCTTAAAGGAAAAATATATCCGCAGTTCACAGTTGCAGTTATTTGTGGTAAAAGCAGTTAGTGACGCATTTCAGTTCAAAAAGAAGAATAAGAAAGAGGGCCACTCTCAGATATCTAGGACCAAAATGTAATGAAAGTATTACATTTATTTAAAAAATAACAAATAAACCCAATACCATCTCAGATATATCCTTAAAACAATACGTAAAAATTGCAGATACAAAATTGCAGGTACAAGTGTAGCTAATTCGACAACTGCAACAAGTTGTGAAATAACTGAATAGCAGCAAAATGCTGCTCACCGCAGCTGATAGAAGCAACAAAAAAACTAAGGCAGGTACATCCTTAGTATATTTCCTTTATAATGCCGCAAATATGGGCTGAGGGGCAACGCAGAGTTATTGTGTGTATCTTGTACACAATCAAAGCACTGGTAAATAAAGGTTAGTCCGCACTGATAATAGTTGATAGAATTAGTGAGCTTAATTTGTCCAAATAAATTGAATTAATGTTGCTTGAAATAATAAGTAGTGATGAGCGGGAGTAGCTATATTCGATTTCGCGAATATACGATTGAATATTCGTCATATATTCGTCTAAATCGAATGTTCGTCATTATTTTATATATTGCGAATGTTAAGCGAATTTATACTCGCATTGCGAATTAAACTTAGAGCTGAGTTTCTAAGGGTTGTAACTTGTATTGCTAGAATTGACGAAGATAACGAATATCACAAATATAGCACTATATTCTCAATCTTCGTTATATTCTAGCAATACAACCATTAGGAACTCAGCTCTAAGTTGATTTTGCAATGCGAACATATGCTCGCATTGCGAATTCAACTTAAAGCTAGGTTCCTAATAGTTGTATTGCTAGAATATAACGAATATCACGAATATAGCACTATATTCTCAATCTTCATTATATTCTATCAATACAACCATTAAGAACTCAGCTCTAAGTTGATTTCGCAATGCGAACATATACTCGCATTGCAAATTCAACTTAGAGCTGGGTTCCTAATAGTTGGCTTGCTAGAATATAACGAATATTGAGAATATAGTGCTTATATTCGTGAATTCGTTATATTCTAGCAATACAACCATTAGGAACCCAGCTCTAAGTTGAATTTGCAATGCGAGTAAGTCAGGTTATATTAATCGCATTGCGATTACAGCTTAGTCAAATTTGTGAGATCGTGATTCTCACATCCGACAGTGCATTTTATCATGGAGGCGTTCCCATGCACACGGAAAGTCGGCAGAAAGGGCATTGACTGGAGCGGGCAGGGAGCCAGGAATCCTCCGGACAGGTAAGAACAGCTTTGGGAAGTCGGAACACAACCAGAGAGCAACAAGGATTAACAACTTAAAAAAATAAATATATAATATTCGAAATAGCAAATATATAGCGCTATATTTGCAATATTCGCGAATTTGCGAAGTGCCAATATTCGCAAAAAAAAATCTCTATTCGCACTCAACACTAATAATAAGTCCACCTATGTCAGCATAAATCCAGTAGCTAGTATGTAAGGAGCAGCATCCCGCTTTGACATTAGAGCAGCAGCATCCCGCTGCTCATAACCTGAAAGCGATCGCTAACTGTCTACTTTCCGGCTCATAAAACAGAACCGTCTTACCGGGGACCTCAGAGTCATGGGGTAAGTTGGCTCCCTACGTAGTGGTCAATATTGTAGTGTGTCCGCAATCCGGTATCGGGAGCTCCTTCAGCTCGGAATAACCACGCTGGCGGCTTCTCCTGCACGTGGGCCCGTGGAAATTTCGGTCCTGTTCTCGTGCCGCGCTATTCAATCACGCGGATAATAGTTCTTTCAAGCCAACCCCACTTCTTGTTGTCTTGGTATAAGGATAAAAGCTGGTGTATTTTATCTTAAAACTGGGGGGGATATGTCACCAGACGCGTTTTGGGGTTTACAAGTTTACCCCTTCCTCAGTGGTCAACCCTCTCCACTCTTTCAGGGGAGCTATACTTGTATAAGCGTTTAATAGAACAGGTTCTGTAGACATCTATGTGGGATTAGCTGACGATGGTGTAAAAGGAGTACGCTTCTTCTTGGAGCTAATGTCGACCTGTGAGGCTGAGTTCACACTTGAGTTATTTTGTCAGTTTTGGCCCTGTAACTGCCCAAATAAGTGAAGTGTGTAGTGATTCTAAGATCGACATCTGTCATCTGCATGTCATAAGAACTCACAGTACTATTTCACTACCCAAGCAGACTCCCTATGCATGCTACTGGAAGGCACAGTGTTCCGCCCCCCCATGTGAATTAATAGCCACCGCCTGCCGCCAACCCGCAGTTATTATATTACAGTGCGGCCGCGTCCAGCGTAACAGCCAGTGGTGGATCCAGAGTCTGGTGCGGGAGGGGCACTTCCAGATTGTTTTGTGGTGGCGGACAGAAAATAATGCGGTGCTTACTTTTTTTTCTAAAATGTGCAGATAGTATTGTACCCCTCCACCCCCCTTCTCTAACCACCCAGCACCCTTACTCACATAAAACAAGTAATATATATATAATATAGCTTACAGTGAACGACTGTAAATACTTACAGTTCTGAAGACTCCAGCAGGCTCAGGATCAGTGCTCTGGGCAGCTGGACTCAGGGCTGGAAGTGGCCACCGCTCTGCAGTTCAGGAAGGAAACCTATAAGATGCACCGGCCCATAAGACTAGGTTTTAGAGGGGGACAATAAGAAAAAAAACATATTTTTCATTATACCTCAGGTCAGACCACCAATCAGACACCCAATGTTAAGTAGACCTAAGGTCAGACCACCAATCAGTCCCCCAATGTTAATAAGACCCCAATAAGACCTCAGCTCAGACCCCAATGTAAATGAACCCCAATCATACCTCAGATAAGAGCCCCATGCCTCTCATTAGCCCCCAAAATCAGCCCCTATGCCTCTCAGCCCCCATTATCAGCCCTTATGCCTCTCAGCCTCCATTATCAGCAATTATTCCTCTCAGCCCCCATTATCAGCCCTTATGCCTCACAGCCCCCATTATGCCTCAGGATTCTCAGCCCCCATTATGCCATTGCCTCACCGAGTTAGCCTAATTTATACCTCAGCCCCCCGCCCCATTATGCCTCTCAGCCCAACTTATGCCTCATCCCCCCATTATCCCTCTCAGCCCAATTTATGCCTCAGCACCCCCATTATGCCTCTCAGTCCAATTTATGCCTCTCAGCCGCCATTATGCCTCTCAGCCCAATTTATGCCTCAGCGCCCCCCCATTATGCCTCTCAGCCCAATATATGCCTCAGCGCCCCCCATTATGCCTCTCAGCCCAATATATGCCTCAGTGCCCCCCATTATGCCTCTCAGCCCAATTTATGCCTCTGCCCCCCATTATGCCTCTCAGCCCAATTTATGCCTCACCCTTCCATTATGCCTCTCATCCCAATTTATGCCTCAGCCCACCCCCATATTATGCCTTTCAGCCCCCAGCAGCCTGGCCATTATGCCCCGATTGCCCCAGCAGCCTCAGATAAAATAAATAAAACACTTACCTCTCCTGCTCCTGGACACTGCCGCCGCCTCCTGAGGTCTTCTTCCTCCTGCTGTCCGCTGGCGCGCACAGAGTGATGTCACAGAGCGACTCACGCTGTGCGCAGCCCTGCACAGCAGACAGCTGAGAACCAGGAAGCGGTGAGTACAGATCCTTCACCATTTCCTGGTCCTCCGGTACTAATCAGCGATTCCAAAATGGAAGCGCTGTTTAGTATTCACAGCGTTAAAGGGAAATTAGTGGGGGGCGGGGGGACCCGGGAGCACGGAGGTGACAGAACCTCAGGCACACCCCGTGTGCACGTCTATGTGTCGCTCTTGAAATCACCCACTTATTTGAGCAGTCACGGGGCCAAAACGGATCAAAGAACTCAAGTTGAAACACAGTCTTACAGGTAGAGATGAGCGAACTTTAAAAAAATGTCCGGCGTTCGGATTGTGGTAAGTCACGCAGGGGGCGTGGCTCAGCCCGGGATTTGATCCCGTGCTGAGCCACGCCCCCTGCACTGATCACATGACGGTGACGTCACCCCAGGTCCTTCGGCTGTTCAACAGTTCGGGTTGGTGGCAGCCGCCCCTTATGGATTCCATATCCATAATGGAATCCATAACGGGATGCGCGACTTACCACAACCCGAACGCCGAACGCCAGACTTTTTTTTAAAGTTCGCTCATCTCTACTTACTGGTCAATGTTAGCGCCAAGAAGAAGCGCATTCCTTTTACACCGTCGCCAGCTGATTCCCCATAAATGTTTACAGAACCTGTTCTATTAAACGCTGAACGTCACTGATTAATTTACCCTTCCTCTGATCCATCAGAACAATAACTCAAAAAATGGATCCTGTCTGTGGAGCATCCACCTTCACTGGGTCAGCATTTGCTCAATAAGCCATCAGTATTGCTAATACCCAAAAAACAGGAGTGGATCTAAAACTGAGATGATACATGAATGGAATATTTGCATGTATTCTGAGTTTTGTACTCACTCTTGCTTTTAGCTAACAAATCATAAGCCAATTCTGATGGGATCATAAAGGCCTTACAGCTGCTACACAGACAGGATCAGTTGTGCTTCTCATTTTTCCTTCCTTCTGATAGATCAGAAGAAGGGTCAAATAAATGATGATGTCAGCCAGGCCGAAAGCCAAAATAGTGGACCAGTAATGAAGTGGGGAGGGTGGTAACAGCATGAGAAGGCCACAGAGTGGACCACAATGACCAGGTCTGGAGGTGGCGGCATCAATGAATGAGTCTGGAGTTGGCAGTATGAGGAGGCCACCGAGTGACACAATGAAGTAGTCTGGACTTGTCAGCAGTATAAGGAGGCCATCGAGTGGCACAATGACAGAGTCTGGAGGTGGCGGCAGCATGAGGAGACCAAAGAGTGACACAATGACCGAATCCGGAGGTTGCAGCAGTATGAGGAGACCATGAGTATAACAATGACAGAGTGTGGAGGTGGTGGCAGCATCAGAAGACCACAGAGTGGCAATGTGACATAGTGTGGAGGTGGCAGCAGCATCAGGAGGCCACAGCATGGGGAGGCCAGAGAGTGGCATGACGACAAGAGATTGCGGAGATGACAGCAGCATGAGGAGTCCACAGAGTGGCCACTTCGTCTATTCATTTATAGGGAATATGGGACAGAACAGAAGGTTAAAATTTCCAAACTTCATAAAGGGCTGCTTAAAAGACGATTTAATAATACGCGTTCTCCGGCACAAAAGGCTTGGCAAATTGATTGACTTGACTTGACTGCCTGAAATGCAGCGGTTGCTGTGGCAGGCTAGACCACCACATCGGAGCCACAGTTCTCCCAGGCCACTTTATGGTGACGCTGCATATGTTGACGTAGGGCCATGGTGCTACATTGGCACACTGGCCACACTTCACCTTCTGCTCACAGATTCTATATATGGCCATGTTCACCTCCTCCAGAGGCTGTACAAGAAACTGCCACACCGCAGAGTAGATAATTTTACTGACAACGCTACACACTGACTGACTGCTACCGCAGCTTCTTCCATGAACCCGTGGACTCCTCCTTAATAAGGACACATTTTTATAACAAGACATTTTTCGTTTTCTACTGAAATACGCAACTAAAGGCTTTACCACATATAACTTTGGTGCTGAACACAGGATAAATGTATCGTTTTCTACTGAAATATGTTACTAAAGGTCTTACCACATATATTACTGCAGTGCTGAACGTTAAATATTGTAACAATGGCAGTTGGCAGCCGCCAGCGTGCAGTGCGTCCGACTACGTACCTCAGTCGAGCTGCACGCCGGGCTCCTCCTCTTCACTGCAGGCTCCGGACCCGCTTTCCTGCGCTGTCGCCGGCTACAACAGCTTCTGTTGTATCTTGTAGGAGCTGCAGGCATCCTGGTACCTTAAGGGTTAACGCACGCCCCTGATTCCGCCCTCTCTCCAATCCTGGCCAGGCACCACCTTTATAAGGGTGCTTCCCCCTTCCTGCAATGCCTGAGTAATATTGTACTTCCTACAGCTAAGGCTCCTGTTGTTCCTGCATTCGATATCCTGTTTATGACCTCTGCCTGTATCCTGACCTCGTCTCTGCTTGATCCTCTTGTACCTCGCTGCTCTCAAGTTAAAGACCCGGACTATTGACCACGCCTCCGTCTGCTGTGCAGATTGTTACACCAGCTCCACCTGGACTAACTCAGCTCTGCTGTTCTCACGGCACTAGCTCTGCTATACCACTTGCTCAGCTCAGCATTATCCTGCGGTTGTCTGCTATATTGCCTTTTTCCCCGATGCTAGCATCGGGGCTTTCTGGCCTGCCCGGCCAGCTGCCACTTAACTGGGACCACTCATGCGGTAGCGACCTGGTGTCTCCCCTTCAGCTGAGTCCAGCTTTCGCATCCTGGAGCGGGATAAAGGGTGAAAACCAGGGGGACACTTAGACTTTTTCGTTTTGTACCGAAATAGGCCACTGAACTCTTTCACCACAAATAAATGCTACAGTGAAGTGCATGTATTTTTTTTCCTTTTTGTACTGAAATAGGACACTAAAGGCTTTCACCACATATAACTGCAGAAATGAAATGCGTATATATTTTTCCCCTTTTTGTACTAAAATTGTCCACTAAACCCTTTCACCACAAATAAATGCAACAGTGAAGTGTGTATATCTTTTTCCTTTTTGTACTGAAATAGGACATTGAAAGCTTTCACCACATATAACTGCAGAAATGAAATGCGTATATATTTTTTGTTTTGTACTGAAATAGGCCACTAAACTTTTTCAACACAAAAAACTGAAGAAGTGAAATGCGTATATATTTTTCTTTTTCCATAGATAGATGCCACTAAAGGCTTTTCAACATAGCACTTGCAATAATAGTAATGCCAGAGCAAAATAATAATGTTTCCTTGCACTTGTAAATCACTTTTTATTTCACAATGAGGTATTTCTAGCACTGTCCCTAGTGACTTCAGATGTCTCTCCCTGCACTAAGATGCTGTGAAATGGTTCCTCCCTTTCGTTTCCCTATAATTAGAATAATGTTTCCCTGCACTTATAAATAACTTTTTTTTTCTTTTTTTCACAATGTGCCTGCCCTCAGAAAGCTGGAAAATATCTGAATCCAAGAGGGCTACAGGTAATTATAGGTCTGTGATATCACAGGGCTGGCTGGCTGCTAATTAGCTGCATGCATGGCATTATGGGTCAGCCCGCCTTCCCAGAGTTCCTTGCCCCATGTCCTCACACATGTAGCCACCGTTGTAGCTGCCATTTTAGGAAATATTGTGATTTGTTACCACAAAATTTGTTGCAAATCCAGTTTTTCCTGAAATTCGGGTCATATTCTACTTCGTCAACTTCTATTCGCTCATCTCTAGTCATTAGCAAATGCGGCATCTAAGTATTTTTGTCCTATGCTTAACATATGAATTGCAGAATCCAGCAAAAAAAAAGTATACTTTTTTTTATAATGGAAATCTATGGAGACTGATGCCACTGTATGGCATGTGTTCAGGCATATATTTAACATATATATTTTTGTGTATGTTAAATGTAAGACAAAACGATGATGTGAACCCAGCTTAAGTGGTTTATAGGGAGGGATATCCCTCTGTCTCTCATCGGCACAATGCAAATGAGATTGTGGAGTGCCAATATCTTGGAATGGAAGTCCGTGGCCTAAAGAAGGCCTGGGGCCTGCCTGCAGTGTATCCCCATTAAGTTGCACCTCTCTAAACTTTTTTTTTAGTGTAGAGGGACTACACTACACAGTTATCACATAATTTATCACCTACAGTGTACACTGTATATAAAAAATTTAAAATAAGTTGTCCTGCAAAAAATACGCTCTTATATGGCTACATCGACAAAAAAAATAGTTATAGCTCTTTGGATTGCAATGAGGAAAAAATGGGAAAAAAAATTGCTTTGTCTTTAAGGCTCGTCACTAAGGGGTTAATAAAGACATAACACAAAAAATACAGCTGACAAAATAATTCAGAGCTTAAAGAGTTCACCATTTTCAACAGACACTTTACAGTTACGCAACAATCACTCAATTCAAAGCATAAGACTTTTTCCCTGTCTTCCTATCTCTAAATTGTTTTTAGATTTCCTATGGGAAACATGGTGTGATTTTTTTTATGTTAATATTTTCAAGGTAATTATGTTTCTTTAATGGCAAAGTAAAGTGATTTTTAAAGGTTTAATTCCCAAGAGCCTAGCAAAAAATTGGCCACTCTGACTTCCTTTAAAATTGAGAATAACAACTGTCAAAACTAAGCCAGCAAGCTGGCATATCTTTGTGAACCACAATTCAATTCTTCACTTAATATAGTTTCCATGGGTTGACTAGAAGATGTCTATAAAAGGACATTACCAAACACTGTAATTTGCTAGGGTCAGACAGGTCTGTAGCTTTGTGACTCGAAGCCCATTTAAATTATGCTATCAGCTTTCAAAACCTTATTAGGCTTAACCCATTTAGGCGCCACTAGCTTCTCGGAATCACCAATACACCTCTAATCAGAAAACCACAGAGCAACAAATCTGCTACTGTCTGAAACCTCAGTACAATTTTGTGTATTAATATTTCAATAAGCATGTTGGAACACATGCTCCCTGCTGAGCATTCCAACCAGTGAAGAAAACAGCAGAGACTGATAGCCAATAAACATATCCAGGGATGTTCAGTCGTCTGGCTGGCTATTTGGTAACCAAAGAAGGGAAAAATGAAATGGCTGCCTCCCATTGATGCATGATTAATAACTTCCCATAAAAGATGAACATTTATATTTATGGTTACAGGAAGGGATGAATATATGAAACATAAAGAGTTATTAGTATGCATATTCATTGCTTTTCAACAGGTTGTGCAGATGTTGAGTCTTTTTTTATTTTTCTATTTTTTATCACTGCTGCAAAATAATTATACACAGATACTGTTTAGCTCCAACTAACAATATACTATGATAAGCATTAAACGAGTTATCCAGGAAATGATAATGAGAACCTAGGTTATCATTATCATTATCACATTTGCGGGGGTCCTGGTACCTCCGCTGATCAGCTGCTTTAGGACGCTGCAGCGCTTACCGGTAAGTGCAGTGGACTACCATCAGCTTCCAAGCACATCACCGTATATTATACAGCATCTGTGCTTGGTATTGCAGGTCACCCCTATTTACTTCAATGGGACTGAGCTGCAACGTTGCCATGTGACCAATGTACGGTGACATCACATAGCTTCTTCTAAAAGCTGATCGTGGGGACCCGACTCCTAATACCTGATATTGCTGACCTATATAATTTATCGGCTAACGCCTTCTAAGTGGTGTCATATCCTCAGGATTGGCCATCACTAGCTGATATGCGGGGGTCCGACATCCCCCACCCCCACCAATCAGCTGTTCGGGTGTGGCTCCATCCCTGGAAGTCAGCACCAGAACTACACAGCGCTGTCAACCTTGAAGTGGAGGGAGCTCGCTACTACAGTGATTTTCCCAACACAGCTGATTGGTGGGGGTTTTGGACTCCCGCCAATCAACTGGTGATGGATTATCCTGAAGATAGACCATCACATGGTAAGGGTTAATATCTGCTTCATATGTAATGTTACAGAATAAGACATTGATTACAGCTAAATGTCTTATGTGCACATAGTGTCATTTAAGAACTTTGAAAATACTTGAAAACTGTCAGAACACTGTTTTGTTGCCCATAAACACTGGCGTACCGCCCATAGAGGCAGGTTACACTTTTGCAATGGGGCCCATGAGTTGAAGGGGCCCTGCCAGGCTGAATGGCCCCGCCCCCTTTCTGAACTGATTACGCTGCTCCCTTCCTCCTTGCCATTGCAGCTGCCCGCCAAATCGTTTAGTCTGATTTACTCTGCTGCTTCTCCTGCATCATGTCCTGGGCATCATTACAGTTTTAGCAGCAGCAGAGCCCTGTGAGAGAGAGCGGCCCCGGCAGGGTTAGCAGCGCTTTACTGCTCTGACCTCCTGACCACTGTGACCTGCAGAGCCTGGCCAGAAAGGTATCTCCACCATCCACAGACACAGCAGACAGACCGTTCATGTGCTGCAGGGTGGAAGGGAGGGGGGCACAGTGAGTTTACACTGGGTCATTAGTGTGTATGTATCTATACTAATGTGTGTGTGTATATATATATATATATATATATATATATATATATACATATATATACACACATATACACACACACACACACACCAGAGAACACTATTCACTGCTTACTACACAGCGGGCCCCCCATAGACATATGCTTCAAATTCTAAAGGGGGGTTCAGTCCCGACCCTTCATTGCCTAATTACTAATAGCCTATTTCTAAGAAGGCAATGGGAGGTAAGAGGTACTGAACCCCCCTCAGAATTTGAAGCATATGTCTATGTAATATTTTGTGTGTGTGTGTGTATATATATATATGTATATATATATATATATATATATATATATATACATATACACACATACACGTACAATATGTATTGTAAGACCTCTTCTTGCTCTGCTACATAGATGTGTAGTGCAGTGATGGCACAGGCTCAGAAGTTGAGTCGGTGTCAGCTATACATTGCTGAATCTAGCAGGACTGGAGTTAGCACCAGTTCGGTCATCTTAACCCATTAGATGCTTCATGTGAACTTAAACACAACGACATAAAATGTACCCATATTGTTCTTATAAGGGCTCATGCACATGGCCATAGAAGTTTTTGCTGTACACAAAACACGAACACTGTCTGCATTCCGCATCTAACCCGCATAAAATGTGGATTGGATGCGGACAAAGACGTTCGTGTGCACGGGTCCGTAGGTTAGTGCAATAATTTACTTTTTTTTAGGGTTTTGCTATGGGGCCCCATGATTTCTATGTACGCCCCTGCCCATATAAAACACCTCAACTTAAATTTTTCCAAAGAGCTATAAGAAGTGAAAGCTGTGCAGTGATTGGGTAACAACGACAGATTCAATTTTACAGTTGCATATATCTCCCCCAATATTATTTTCATTATTGTTACTAATAATACACTTGAGTCTCATGTACAGGGCCATGTCGATATTTCGGGCCTTAAAACAGATCCGCAAAATATGCTGTGCATTTCGTATTTTTCTCACTCTCATCAATACAAAGGGTTATTCTTGTCCATAATATTGTTTTAAAGTTTACAGAATGGCCACATGGATCATCAAAAAGTCCAGATGTGTGCATGGCCCCATAGAAATGAATGGGTCAGTGTGCAATTTACAAAAAATGCAGATAGCATACTGATGAAAATTGCAGTTGTGTGCAAGAAGCCTTAAAGGTGTTTTCCTGTCCTTCTGTATTGATGGTCAGTCCTTAGGATAAGCCAGCAATATCTGGGCACCAGGGGTCTGACACCACTCCCCAGTACCAGAACTACAACTCCATCCATTGTGTGTAGTGGATAGAACTGCTTACTGCAGTGCTTCTCCAATAGTAGCAGTCCTGTGGTAATGAGCTTTACCCACTACTGAAATGGACCGATTGGTGGGGGTTGGGAAGTGTTGGACCTCCACCAATGGAATATTGATAGTTAATCCTAAGGATAGTCCATCAGTATAAATAGACTGGAAAACCACTTTAATCACTTGCCGCCACGCTAACGCCGATGGGCGTCAGCGCGGCGGCTCTCTCAGGTCTCACTGCCGCCTATCGGCGTCATCTCGTGAGACCCGAGATTTCACATGAACGCGCGCGCGGCGTGCGCGCGCGTTCATGTGATCGGAGCCGGGACAACTGAAACTACAGCCTGCCAGCGCTGATCATGCGCTGGCAGGCTGTAGATGCGAAAAAACCGCATTTAAATCGCATATCAGACGCTGTTTTGTAAACAGCGTCTGATATGCCTGCTGTCTGCTCTGTCTGGTGGTCCCTTTGTTTGGGACCACCAGAGGAAACAAAGGTAAAGTGCACCAATCACTACACACACACCCCCCACCCCCATCACTGATTAACCCCTGATCACCCATGTCACCCCCTGATCACCAATGTCACCCCCTGATCACCCCCTGTCACCCCCTGTCACTAATCACCCCCTACAGGCTCATTCAGACGTCCGTATGTGTTTTGCGGATCCATGGATCTGCGGATCCATGGATCTATGGATCCGCAAAATACGGACACCGGCAATGTGCTTTCCGCATTTTGCAGATCCGCACAGAACTATATAGAAAATGCTTTTCTTGTCCGCAATGCGGACAAGAATAGGACATGTTCTATATTTTTGCGGAACGGAAGTGCAGACTCGGAAGTGCGGATCCGTAATTCCGGATCCGAGCGGGACAAAGTCTGTCCCCATAGAAATGAATGGGTCCGCAATTCCGTTCCGCAAACAGAATTGCGGACGTGTGAATGGGGCATAAGGGTCCCTTATCACCGTCAGTTAGTTAGCTACTTGTTAGGTAGCTAGCGCCCAGCCCACCGCACTGCAGTCACTGATTTTGGCAGAGATTTTTCATCCACATTGATCGATGCGAATGAAAAATCTGCGCCGCTTCATTTTTTTTTTTTTTAGCCCAGAGGCTGAACGGAAAAAATCTCATTACCCGTATGCTCAATATAAGGAGAATCGCGGAAACTCCTAATGCTGGCCATACGTGTAATGATTGCGGAGACCCTCAAATGCCAGGGCAGTACAAAAACCCCACATGTGACCCCATTTTAGAAAGAAGACACCCCAAGGTATTCCGTGAGGGGTATGGTGAGTTCATGCAAAATTTTATTTTTGTCACAAGTTAGTGGAATATGAGACTTTGTAAAAATATATATATATATCAATTTCCGCTAACTTGTGCCAAAATTTTTTTTTCTGTGAACTCACCATGCCCCTCACGGAATACCTTGGGGTGTCTTCTTTCCAAAATGGGGTTACATGTGGGGTATTTATACTGCCCTGGCATTTTAGGAGTCCTAAGCGTGAGAAGACAAATGCGTAAAAATGGCCTGAAATCCTAAAGGTACTCATTGAATTAGGGCCCCTTTGCACCTAGGCAGCAAAAAGTGTCACTATGTGGTATCGCCGTACTCAGGAGAAGTAGGGCAATGTGTTTGGGGTGTATTTTACATATACCCATGTTGGGTGAGAAATATCTCTGTAAACTGACAACTTTGTATAAATTTGTTTATACAAAGTTGTCATTTACAGAGATATTTCTCTCACCCAGCATGGGTATATGTAAAATACACCCCAAAACACATTGCCCTACTTCTCCTGAGTACGGCGATACCACATGAGTGACACTTTTTGCAGCCAAGATGCGCAAAGGGGCCCTAATTCCAATGAGTACCTTTAGGATTTCACAGGGCATTTTTCCGCATTTTCTTCTCACGCTTTAGGGCCCCTAAAATGCCAGGGCAGTAGAAATACCCCACAAGTGACCCCATTTTGGAAAGAAGACACCCCAAGGTATTCCGTGAGGGTCATGGCGAGTTCACAGAAATTTTTTTTTTTGGCACAAGTTAGCGGAAATTGATATTTTTTTTTTTTTTTTACAAAGTCTCATATTCCACTAACTTGTGACAAAAATAAAATTTTACATGAACTCACCATACCCCTCACGGAATACCTTGGGGTGTCTTCTTTCTAAAATGGGGTCACATGTGGGGTATTTATACTGCCCTGGCATTTTAGGGGCCCCTAAAGCGTGAGAAGAAGTCTGGAATCCAAATGCGTAAAAATGGCTCTGAAATCTCTAAAGGTACTCATTGGTTTTAGGGCCCTTTGCGCATCCAGGCTGCAAAAAGTGTCACTCATGTGGTATGCCGTACTCAGGAGAAGTAGGGCAATGTGTTTAGGGTGTATCTTTATATATACCCATACTTTGTGTGAGAAATATCTCTGTAAACGACAACTTTTAAATTTTTTACACAAAGTTGACAATTTACAGAGATATTTCTCTCACCCAGCATAGGTATATGTAAAAATACACCCCAAAACACATTGCCCTACATCTCCTGAGTACGGCGATACCACATGAGTGACACTTTTTGCAGCTAAGATGCGTAAAGGGCCCAAATTCCAACGAGTACCTTTAGGTTTTACATGGCTGCTCACAATTTAGCCCCGCCCAAAATGCCAGAGCAGTAAACACACCCCACAAATGACCCCATTTCGGAAAGTAGACACCCCAAGGTATTCACTGAGGGGCATAGTGAGTCCGTCTGAGATTTTATTTTTTTGCCAGAAGTTAGCAGAAATGGAAACTTTATTATTTTTTTTTTTTCCTCAGAAAGTGTCATTTTCCGCTAACTTGTGAAAAAAAATGAAATGATACATGAACTCACCATGCTCCTCCGTGAATACTTTGGGGTGTCTTCTATCTAAAATGGTGTGATTTGGGGGGTATTTATACTATCCTGGCATTCTAGAACCTGAAGAAACATGACAGGTGCTCAGAAAGTCAGAGCTGCTTCAAGATGCAGAAATTTACTTTTTTGCACCATAGTTTGTAAACGCTATAACTTTTACCCAAATCAATAAATATACACTTATTAGATTTTTTTTTATCAAAGACATGTAGAACAACAAATTTTGTGAAAAATTTATATAGAAATGTAGTTTTTTTTGAAAAATTTTACAACAGAAAGTTAAAAATGTCATTTTTTTGCAAAAATGTCGTTACATTTTTATTAATAGCAAAAAAAGTAAAAATGTCAGCAGCAATGAAATACCACCAAATGAAAGCTCTATTAGTGAGAAGAAAAGGAGGTAAAATTCATTTGGGTGGTAAGTTGTATGACCGAGCAATAAACGGTGAAAGTAGTGTAGTGCGGATTTGTAAAAAAGGGCCTGGTCACTAGGGGGGTGTAAACCTGTGGTCTTCAAGTGGTTAATTATTGAGCTGGATTTATTATTATTATTATTATTATTATTATTATTTTATTATTATTATTTATTTTTAGAGCGCCATTCATTCCATAGCGCTGTACATATCATAAGCGATGCACATACATAATACAGGCAATCGCCTTAAGCATGAACGAGACAAGTTACAGACTGGTACAGAAGGAGAGAGGGCCCTGCCCGTGAGGGCTTACAATCTACATGGTATGGGGGATGGAGACAGTACACATACACATGAGGGATTTTTACCTAAACTTTGCATAAGAAAAGTTGCATCAAAAAGTTAGCAAGCGGGATTATTGCCAAAACTTTTTGAGGTTTTATGACACTCATTCCACTGTGTAAAAAAAGTGAGTGGGGTTTAAGGAAAAGGACCTGACTTCCTACCGCCTGACAGATTTACTGTAATTTATGCCAGAAACTGACGTACATTATAGCGGAGAGATTCCAATTTCTGTTGCATAGACAGGCAAAGATACAACAAATTTATTGGGAGGGATCCCTCTTAAGAAATGTCTTGTATTTTACTCTCATGCTCTGTGGACTAAGATCAGTGCATGAAATGCCAGTCTTAGTGAATTGTCCCCATGCTGACCATTTTATGTCATGTTTTAAAGCTACATGAACGATTTACTAGATGCATGTTCAGACCTCTTTTTATTTTCATAAGCATTAATGTTAGTTCTAAGAATTCATCTAAGACTTTTTTTTTTAACACTTTACAGCAGCCTTCCCCTTTAAGGCCCCATTCAGACGTCCGTAGTGTGTTGCGGATCCGGACAAGAATAGGACATGCTCTATCTTTTGCGAGCCGCGGCCGGATGTTTCGGGGCCGAAACCTGGAAGTCCGGGCCGCGGCTCCGCAAATGCGGAAGCAGAGAGCACATAGTGTGCTCTTTGCATCACATCTGTCCCGATTCACAATGAATAGGTCCGCATCTATTCCGCAGAATCGCGGTATAGATACGGACTAAAATGCGAACGTGTGAATGGGGCCTAACAGTGAGTTTCATAGCACACCACCCCCTTGACAGTGACCTCCACAGGGGCCCTCCCCCTTAACAGTGGCCTTTACAGCAGCCAGCCCCTAGGGTGGCCAGAGGTCCAGTTTTAGGCCAGATAGTCTGGTTTTCTGACTCCCTATCCTCCGTTTGGCACAGGGCCTGAACGGACACAGGGATGCCCTTTTGAAGAGCTCACTCACAGACAGCAGCACTGTGCTTTCTGTGCGTGTGCTGCAAGGAGAAAGTCACCCTTACTCCCACCCCTGCAACTGACAGAAGTTGATTTTTAACTTCCGTCGGCTGCGTAGGGGGAGGGGGCGTGGCCTTACCAGGACAGGATTGTTGCTTAGCTGGACCTAGAAGTTGATTTTTAACTTTATTTTTTCAATCCCTGTTGGCTGAGGAGTGGGAGGGGGCCTGGCCGAACTGGAATGGGGGCACAGCTCACCCTAAGACAGCAGCACTGTTTTGTCTGAGTGTGAGCTGCAGGGAGAAAGTCACCTTCCCTCCCAGCCCTGGAGCTGACAGAAGTTGATTTTTAACTTCTTTTTTTTTTTTTATCAACGGAGGAGTGGGCGTGACCTAAACAGATCTGGGTGTGGCTTAGCGGGACCTAGAAGTTGATTTTTAACTTAATTTTTTCAATCCCTGTTGGCTCAGTGGGATGGGGAGTGGCCTAATCAGATCAGAGGCGTGTCCTTTTGAACACCTCACTCTAAGACAGCAGTACTGTGTTGTCTGAATGTGAGCTGCAGGGAGAAAGTCACCGTCCCTCCCAGCCCTGCAGCTGACAGAAGTTGATTTTTAACTTTTTTTTTCAATCCCTGTTGACTGAGTGGGAGGGGGAATGGATTAGTAGGACCTGGGGGTGAGGTTTAAGGGTGACTTGAATGGCCACCCTACCTGCCCCCTGAACTTTGACCTCAACAGAACTCTTCTCCCTTAACAGTGTCATCCACAGAGTTGTTATGGAAAACTCAGGAAATAAAGTACTATGTGCTATTAGGCCATGGCTTTACTTTAATAGCAAGTATCCTGGTGACCGATTTCCTTTAACCCCTTAAGGACACGGCCATATTTCACATTAAGGACGAGGCCATTTTTTGCAAATATGACCAGTGTCACTTTATGTGCGAATAACTTTTAAACGCTTTTTTTCCCCATCACATATTGTACTTCATGATACTGGTAAAATGGAGTAAAAAAAAAAATATTTATAAAAAAATACCAAATTTGCCAAATATTCGGAAAAATTTGCAAATTTCCAAGTTTCAATATCTCTACTTCTATGGTATATAGTAATTCCTCCAAAAATAGTTATTACTTTACATTCCCCATATGTTTGGATCATTTTGTGAATGCCATTTCATTTTTTGGGGATGTTACAAGTCTTAGAAGTTTAGAAGCAAATTTTCCAAAACCCACTTTTTAAGGACGAGTTCAGGTCTGAAGTCCCTTTCTGAGGCTTAAATAATAAAATCACCCAAAAATGACCCCATTCTAGAAACTACACCCATCAAGGTATTCAAAACTGATTTTACAACACCCTTTAGGTGTTCCACAAGAGTTAATGGCAAATGGAAATAACATTTCTGAATTTAGATTTTTGGGCAAATTTTCCATTTTGATCAATTTTTTCAAGTAACAAAGCAAGGGTTAACAGCCAAACAAAACTCAATATTTATTGCCCTGAATCTGTAGTTTGCAGTAACACCCCATCTGTGGTCGTGAACTGCTGTATGGCCAAACGGCAGGTCATAGAAGGAAGGGAATGCCATATGGTTTTTGGAAGGCAGATTTTGCTGGACTGGTTTTTAGACACCATGGGCCAGATTTATTATTAGCTAAAGTCACTTTAATGGAGTGAAAAATGGCAAAAAAATTGTAAAATTTAGCATTTTTTGTGACTTTTTCAAGCTCTGCACTAAGCTCTCCAGTTTTGCGAAAGTGGGCTTGTTGTGTTATGTAAATGAATCTCTAGACAGATTTACTATTGCAACCATTTAAAAAGTTGCAAAAAAGTCGCAAAAAAAATGCTCAATCTCACTCCAAGGGGGACCATGCTTATCTTATGCGACTTTTTAATAGAACATGCGACTTTTTTGTAAAGACGTGTGACTTTTGTAAAGCCGCTTACTGAAGGATAAACTGCTACCGTCAAACCACATTTATCACAGTATTAAAGGACCATTAATAAATCTGACTAGCCAAAAGTGCCTTTGGGCATATGTAAAAGTGGAGTAAGATGTAAGTGTAATGATAAATCAGGCCCCATGTCCCATTTGAAGCCCCCCTGATGCACGCCTACAGTAGAAACTCAAAAATATTGACCCTATTTTGGAAACTACAGCATAAGGTGGCAGTTTTGTTGGTATTATTTTAGGGTAAATATAATTTTTGGTTGCTCTATATTGCACTTTCTTTGAGGCAAGGTAACAAAAAATTTTAATTCTGAAATGTAATCTCCATTTGCCAATAACTCTTGTGGACACCTAAAGGGTTAACAAAGTTTGTAAAGTCAGTTTTGAATACCTTGAGGGGTGTAGTTTCTTAGATTGAGTCACTTTTTTGAAGGTTCTACTCTAGGGGTGCATCAGTGGGGCTTCAAATGGGACATGGTGTCAAAAAAACAGTCCAGCAAAATCTGCCTTCCAAAAACCATATGGTGTTCCATTCTCTTAGCGCCCTGCCGTGTGGCCATACAGCAGTTTACGACCACATATGGGGCGTTTCTGAAAACTACAGAATCAGGGCAATAAATATTGAGGTTTTTTTTGGCTGTTAACACTTGTTTTGTTACTGGAAAAATGGAAAATTTGCAAAAAAATAGCTGTTTTGGGACAGTTTTATTTTTTGTTAATTACGGCTTTAATGTGACAGGTTAGATCATGTGCTATTTCTGTATAGCAGGTAGTTACGGATGCAAAAATACCAAATATCACTACTTTTTTGAAAAAAATGATTTTTTAGTGTCTCCACATTCTGAGAGCCATATATTTTTCTTTTGGGCAACTGTCTTATGTAGGGGCTATTTTTTTGCCGGATGTCGGTTTGATTGGCACTATCTTGGGGTGCATATGACATTTTGGTTACTTTCTACTGTATTACACTTTTTGTGATGTAGGGTGACATAAATGGCTTTTGACCATATTTGTATTTTTTTTTTGCTGTGTTCACCTGAGGGGTTAGGTCATGAGTTATTGTTATAGAGCAGGTTGTTACAGATGCGGCAATACCTAATATGTATACTTTTTATTTATTTATTTAAGTTTTACACAATAATATCCAATGATATCCTTTTTGAAACAAAAACAAATAATTTTTTAATGTCTCTATAGTCTAAGAGTCATATTTTTTTTTTTTTTTTTGGGTGATTGCCTTATGTGGTGTATCATTTTTTTGCTGGATGAGAAGATGGTTTGGCACTATTTTGGGAGGCATATAACTTTTTGATCGCTTGCTTTTACACTTTTCGTGATGTAAATTGACAAAAATACAGTTTTTATTTAATTGTTTTTATTGTATTTACCTGAGGGGTTAGATCATGTGATATTTTTATAGAGCAGGTTTATACGGATGCGGCGATACATAATATGTATACTTTGTTTTATTTATTTTAGCTTAACACGGCATTTTAGAAAAAAATATCATTTTTTGGTGTCTCCATAGTCTGAAAGCCATAATTTTTTTGCAATTGTGCTATGTATGGGCTTATTTTTTGCGGGATGAGATGGCGGTTTGATTGGTACTATTGTGGGAGGCATACGACTTTTTGATCGCTTGGTATTACACTTTTTGTGATGTAGGGTTACAAAAAAACGGACAGTGGCATGGAAGGGGTTAAACTGCTTACATCTGCAAAAGCACAGATTTCAGCAGTTTATAGCAGAGTGTCAGCAATGTTCTGACACTCTGCTAAACCACTGAACCACCAGGGAATATTTTAGAGGATGCGGGTGGGGGATTGTGATCCCGCCCACCGCACCGCTCGCCTCCCACGCTGGGGGGGTTAAAAACGACTAATTCAGGCATTTCGAAATGACCACGGGGATCAGAAACTGCAGAAAGCGCTGCAAAACGCAGATCTGAATTGACATGCGGTTTGCAGAGATTGCCGATATGGGGAGTGGGGGGGGGGGGTGGCAGGACCCCCCTCGGCATTGTAACAAGGTACCTGCTGAATGATTTCAGAAGGTACCTTGTTCCGATAACCGCTGGCTGAGCAGCGGTTATCGGTAGTACACACAACGTACCGGTACGTCATGTGTCCTTAAGTACCAGGACACCATAATATAAGGGGTTAAGGCTCATCTAGAGCAGTGCAGAAACATGGCTGGGTTGTTATGTGTCACGATAGGTAGGTAATAACTGAACACAAACAAAACTAATGACTAGGCCCAAATGCTAGGGAAAAAAGGGTCACCTCCTAGCGATCCCTAAAAGCTTTCCCTAAACTGTTGTAACATGTGCATACTCTGATGGTGGATGTGCACATGCCCTTGTGCCTAAATCTTTACACCCTGAGAAAACTCTAAGCTGTAGAGAAAAGGGAAGAGGCAACCTGCTTCTTCAAACCTGGAGGAAGCAAGCGTCTCCCTAGAGGCCTAGATAAAAGACACAATAAGAAATAACAGAGAGGACTTATCTAGAGCAGAGCTGGAGCAGACGATCCACCACACATCCAGAGCTCACAGGAAAGAACTATAACCTGCACAGGCAACTGGGAGAAGGAGGGATAAATAGCCTCACTAACAATCAAACCCAGTGAGGGAAGGTGGATCCAGCTCAAACCTAAACCAAAACAAACAGAGAAGTGAGACATGTGCAGCCAGTCTGACAGACCTCCGCATATTCAAAGGGCAGTGCACTACTCCCCTTCTACGGGTGACCTCCTGACACCCCGGACTAGCTTTATCCGAGTTTGCCCTGTAAAAGGCCCTCACCAAGCGGCTAGAACTAATATCAGTAGCCGGAACCCACATTCTTTACTCTGGACAGTATCCCTTCCAGTGCACCAGGTACTGAAGAGAACCCCAAAGAACACATGAGTCGAGAGTCCTAGAGATCTCAAACTCCACCAGGACAGGGGAAGGTGGCAATGGAGATGGTTCCACAGGTTCCACATATTTCTTCAATAAGGACCTGTGAAACACATTATGGATCTTCCAACTCTGCGGAAGATCCAGATGAAACGCCACCGGGTTGACAATAGCAGAGATCTTGTAAAGACCAATAAATCTTGGACCCAATTTCAAAGATGGTACCGCCAGCTTAATGTTTTTATTGGCAACCACACCGAATCACCCACACACAGGTCCGGACCAGTCAAACGTCTCCTGTCACCCGTCTGTTTATATCTTTCACCCATCTTTTCCAAATTAACTTGCATCTTCCGCCAGATAGATGACAAGGCGGAAGAGAATCTCTCCTCTTCTGGCATCCCAGAAGATCTAGTCCCTGAAAAAGTACCAAACTGTGGGTGAAAACCATATGCAGCAAAAAATGGCGACTTATCAGTGGACTCCTGTCTTCGGTTATTCAAGGCGAATTCTGCTAGAGACAAGAACGAGGAACAGTGATCCTGATTCTCGGCAACAGAACACCTCAAATAGGTCTCCAGGTTTTGGTTAGTGTGCTCTGTCTGACCATTTGACTAGGGATGAAAAGCCGAAGAGAAAGACAGTTGAATACCCAGACGAGAACAGAACACCCTCCAAAACCTGGAAACATATTGAGTCCCCCTATCAGACACCACATCAGAGGGAATGCCATGTAGTTTTACAATGTTATCGATAAAAACGTGAGCGAGAGTTTTGACATTGGGTAAGCTAGGTAATGCTACAAAGTGGGCCATCTTACTGAAGCAGTCCACTACAACCAAAATCACAGTTTTCTTAGAGGAACTCGGTAAATCATTAATAAAGTCCATGTACAAATGCCTCCAAGGACAAGACGGACAATGGGAGAAGGAATACTGAAGGCCTAGTGTGAGCCACCTTTGCACGTGCACATGTCTCACAAGCTGCCACATAACCTTCCACACCCTTGCGCAACCCTGGCCACCAAAATCTCTGGGAAATAAGATCCATGGTGGATTTGCTTCCAGGATGTCCCTCAAGGACCATATCATGATGTTCCTTGAACACCTTGTATTACAGTTCAGCAGGAACAAACAACTTGTCTGGAGGACAAGAATCAGGAGCCTCCTCCTGGGCCCCCAACACCTCCATCTCCAACTCGGGGCACAAAGCGGAGACCACCACCCTATCAGCCAAAATCAGAGCGGGATCTTCCGAATCACTCCCCCCAGGAAAACTATGTGACAACACATCTGCTTTGACGTTTTTAACCCCAGGGTGAAAGGTGACCACAAAATTGAACCTAGTAAAAGACAGTGACCATCTAGCCTGTCTAGGATTCAGGCGCTTAGCAGACTGCAGGTAAGCCAAATTCTTGGTCAGTATATACCCTAATAGGATGAGTAGCCCCTTCCAACCAATGATGCCATTCCTCAAAGGCCAATTTGATGGCCAGTAATTCTCTATCTCCTAGATCTTAATTTCTTTCAGCAGTCGAGAGTTTCTTGGAGAAAAAAGCATACGGGCGCCATTTGCTATGGGATGGACCCTGCGACAGAACTGCTCCCACCCCCACTTCTGATGCATCAACCTCCATGACAAACGGTTGAGACACATTAGGTTGCATCAGAATGGGAGCAGACGCAAAACATTTCTTAATAGCAGAAAAGGCCTGTAATGCCTCATCTGACCAGACAGAGAAGTCAGCACCTTTTTTAGTCACATCTGTCAAAGGTTTTACAATGGTGGAATAATTCAAGATACATTTTCTGTAGTAATTGGTAAAACCCAAAAACCGCATCAGAGCTTTCTGATTCCCAGGCCGGTTCCATTCCAGTACTGCCTGGACCTTTTTGGGGTCCATATGAAAATCAGAGTCAGAAAGCAGGTATCCCAAAAATGGTAGCTCTTGGACAGCAAATACACATTTTTTTTTTCCAATTTTGCATACAATTTATTCTCCCAAAGGATCAACAACACCTGTCACACATGATAATGATGGGTCTCCAAATCGGGTGAGTAAATAAGTATGTCATCAAGGTACACAACAATGAACCTTACCACTAAATGATGAAAAATATCATTGATATATCGCTGAAAGACCGCTGGCGCATTAGTTAAACCAAAGGACATGACAAGATTCTCGAAATGACCTTCGGGTGTATTGAAGACCGTTTTCCACTCATCTCCTTCCTTAATTCTGATCAGATTATAAGCACCTCTTAAATCCAACTTAGAGAACACCTTGGCTCCGACAATTTGATCAAATAGATCAGAAATCAAAGGATCACGGACCGTAATGAGATTCAATTCCTGGAAATCTAAACACGTTTTTTTTTTTTACGAAAAAGAAGCCGGCGGTCACAGGGGACTTAGATGACCTAATATGTCTCCGTTGCCAAACTCTCGGCAATATACTCCCACATAGCTGCTCTTTCGGGTTGGGAAAGGTTATATAGCTGAGATTTTGGCAATTTAGCTCCAGGGATAAGATTGACCGGACAATCATATTCTCGATGGGGCTCCACCCTTCAAGAACACATGCGCAAAATCTGAGAAAAACTGAGGTAGGACCATAGTTGACACCCCTGAGATAAAAGCACAAACACAGTTGTCCGTACAAAATTCACTCCAGCTACTGATTTGTCTTGTTTGCCAGGCAATGGTAGGGTTATACTTTATCAACCATGGTAAACCTAGAACCATCGAAGCAGGCAAGCCCTTCATAGCAAAACATGAAATGGACTCAGCAGGTGAATCACCCACCCTTAACTGAATCTCATGAACGATATGAGTAAGACTCTATTGTGAGAGAGGGGAATAATCAATAGCAAAGACTGGCATCTCTTTATCTAATGTGCTAGTTCTAAAACAAAGATTTTGGAGGAAATGAAAATCAATAAGGTTTAACCCCACACCACTGTCAACAAATACCTAAAAATCTAAATTTCCAGAGTCTTCCAGGAGCTCCTCTCCTGCACCAGATTCAAATTACCCCGGGGAATAGGTGGGACGGATCCACTTTCAGATGGGACCCCCCACTCGAGAGGAATCTTACACCCCTCTCTAAGACGTCTATAGAGCCGCATCGCCAAAGACATGGCCAATCCAATGAATCGGGATACTCATTAAAAGCAAGGGCATTTTTCAACCTCTCAGATAGCCCCTGACAAAACTGACTAGTGAGTGCAAGATCATTCCACCCTGAGTCAGTCGCCCATCTTCTAAATTCTGCACAATACAACTCTGCAGTACGTTGCCCCTGTAACAAACTGTGCAACTTAGATTCAGCCATAGAGACCCGGTCTGGGTCATCATAAATAAAGCCCAAGGCTCTGAAAAATTCATCCACCAACTGGAGCCATAGTGAACCAGTCGGCAGAGAAAAAGCCCAGGACTCTGCGTTTGAGCAGAGATATAATGATCCCCACTCTTTGATTCTCGTCACCAGATGAAATCGGTGCAGACGATAATACAATCTGCAGGATTTCCTGAACCGAATAAAGTCATCACCACCCCCTTTGAACCTATCAGGAAGAGCAACTTTAGGCTCGAGGCAGACCTGATTTCCTCCAACGGCGCCAGATGCCAGAGCATTCTGACACCGTGCAACAGAACTGCGGAGGTCAGCAACCTCCAGCGATAATCCCTGCATGCGATCAGCCAAAGTATCCATAGCCTCCATTTTGCAAACAGCAGAGAAATTACAGTTTCGGCGGGTTATAATGTCACGATAGGTAGGTAAGCGAGGAAATAACCGAACACAGGAAAACAAACAGAACAAATGACTAGGCGCAGAAGCTAGGGAGAAAAGGGTCACCTCCTAGCGATCCCTAAAAGCTTTCCCTGCTGTGCCCATATGCATATTCTAATGGTGGCTATGCACATTTCATCGTGCATAAATCTGTACACTCTGGGCAAACCCTAAGCTGTAAGGAAAAGGGAAGAGGCAACTTGCTTCTTCAAACCCGGAGGGAGCAAGCGTCTCCCTAGAGGCCTAGATAAAAGACACAATAAGAAATAACAGAAAGGACTTATCTAGAGCAGAGCTGGAGCAGACGATCCACGACACATCCAGAGCTCACAGGAAAGAACCATAACCAGCACAGGCCACTGGGAGAAGTAACTCACTAACAATCAAACCCAGTACACCTGAGGGAAGGTGGATCGAGCTCAAGCCTAAACAAAAACAAACAAAGAAGTCAGACACGTGCAGCCAGTCTGACGGACCTCCGCACATTCACAGGGCAGGGCGTGACATTATGTTTACCTGGAGTTAAACTGTGTGTGTGTGGAGACGAACTGCCAGTGAGCTTCTATTGGCTGATAAGGGTCATGTGACCAGGCGTCTATTGGCTAATGCATTTTTGGGGAATATCTCAGGAATGGTACGTCCCAGAGAGCTAAGACCTGGTGTATAACCTTCCCGGACACCTGATGTACCTGTGTGCCAAATTTTGTGATTGTAAATGCAACGGTGCAGATTCCTTTAGCGGACATACAAACACACATACACTCAGCTTTTTTATATTAGATATAGTGATTAGTGATGATCGAGCACCAAAGTATCCGGGTGTTCGGCCCGAACACATTGCTATATTCATGTGCTCGGCCGTGCACCCGAGTATAATGGAAGTCAATGGGAGACAACCAGGCACCACCCGCTCTGAAGAGGGGAGGGTGTCTGGTCCATTGGAAAAGGTCAGAAAGTGACAGAAACACCACCGAAATAAATCGGGAACAGCATGGGGACGATGTCTGGATGCATCTTAGACTCCCAGGTCGCTGCTGGGAACCATGTCCTCAGAGTTGTACACCACTTTTACAGACTGACAAAAATACGCACAAAACCCCTCCAAAAAAAATGTATTTTACACGAAAAATTGTTAGGAAACATTCATTCCTGTATATTCAATTGTATATAAAGTACAAGCAAGAGGCACTCTGAAATAGCCTGTATATCACATAAAGGTGAGCCTCATTCATATTGTGGTAAAATTGTTCAGGTAGTGGGACTCCTACACTCATAAAGCCTATGCACTAAGTGAAAGGGCTGCCAACAATTACAAGGAACCGTCACTGCAATACACCCTTTGTTACACATAAAGGAGGGCATCATACACACCCTTGAAAAATTATCATTGATGGCCTGCTGGTGACCCTCCAAAACATTAGGAGCAAGGTACTGCTGTTGATCCTCTAAAACAATAGGGGCGAGGGCCTGCTGCTGAGTATTGCAAAAAATGACGGGCGAGTGCCTGCTGCTTAGCTGACCATTGAAAAAATGATGGGCGAGTGCCTGCTGCTGAGCTGACCATGTAAAATATTGTACGTGAGGGCCAGCTGCTGAGCTGACCCTGCAAAATATTGTAGTTGAGGGCCTGCAGGTGAGCTGACCCTGTAAAATATTGTATTTGAGGGCCTGCAGGTGAGCTAACCCTCTCAAATATTGTAGGTAAGGGCCTGCAGGTGAGCTGACCCTCCCTGAAGAGGGACATGAGGAGATCTTGTGCACTGATTCCCAAACTCTTTAGCATCCACAGTCAGAAGAAGATGACGGTGGGGAATGGCAATTAGTGTTTCATGAGGTGGATGATACGGATGAGACACAGTAATTGAGGGTCTTGTTAGGTCAAAAACACAAGCCAGGAGGATGACCCGAATGAGGAAGTGGAAGAGGGGGTGGTGGACGATGACATCACTGACCCAACCTGGGAAGGTGGCAAGCGAACCCAGGACAGCAGTACAGAGGGGGAGGGATCCCCGTCACCGAAACAGGCTGGAAGACGTTTTGGGATGGCAAAATAGAGAAGGCGGACCACACCAAATAGGCCCGCGTACAGATGTCCTTAACCCAGGCCTTTGAAAGTAAACGCAAATATCCAGCCACCTACCCACAGGCCATAGCACTAAATGCACATCTTTAAAAATTGCTGGCCCTGGAAATGTTGCCATTTCAGCCAGTAAACACTGAGGCTTTCCTTAGCCTCATGGCGGCAGACATCCCTGGCTACAAAGTCCCCAGCCACCACTATTTTTCTCGGTGTGCCGTCCCCGCATTACAACAGCAATTGTGTCCCGTAACATCACCCATCCCCTGACCAATGCAGTTATTGGGAAGGTCCACTTAACGACTAACACACGGACAAGTGCTTTTGGCCAGGGACGCTATATTTCCGTGACAGCACACCGGGTGAATCTTGTGGAGGCCGGTAGCTAGTCGTACTCTGGGATGGCACAGCTGTTACCAACACCAAGGACTGCGGACCCCTATTCCATCAGGATTTTCACCACCACCTACATTAGTTGCAGCAAACCCCCCTTCTCCTACTCCTACTCCACTTCCACCTCTAAATTCTCATCTTGCAGCACCAGTCAGCCATCAGTCAGTAGCTGGAAGCAGTGTAGCACGACAGTGGGGACGCGGCAACAGGCAGTGCTGAAACGAATTTGCTTAGGTGACAAACAGCACACCGTCGCAGAGATATGGCAGGGTATAAGGGACCAGACTGAGCTGTGGCTCTCGTCACTCAACCTACAACCAGGAATGGTTGTGTCTATATGCCCCATGCACAACAAACATCCCAAACTAATACATTAATATCACTAAAAACATAACACACGAGAGTGGAGGTAAACCAATGGCATGGCCTGTTAATTAACTCATCAACAACCAAATAACAATGACATATTTTACAACTATAAACCATAATAACAATAATAATACCAACTATTATACATCCACAAACTATAATAATAATAATAATAGATCAGAATGTCATTGCGGATAAATTTATCACTGACAACGCTGGCGGCAGAGTACATAGTTCCTTGTGCAACCCAGGAGGGGAGATGAGGGGAACACACAGCAGTTCTAACAGAGGCAGTACAACACTCTCCAAGGCCTGGAACAATTCCATGACACCCCGCCAGCACCCTCACCCTAATGCGCATCCTAGTGTCACAAGGCAGGAAAAATTTTGGAAGATGGTGAAGGAGTACATAGCAGACCGTCTCAGCGTCCTCAGTGATCCCTCTGTGCCTTATAACTATTGAGTGTCCAAGCTGGACATGTGCCACAAAATGCTACTCTACTACTCAGAGGTGCTGGTCTGCCCTGCCACCAGTGTTTTGTCAGAGCGGGGATTTAGAGTTGCTGGGGACATAGTAACTCATAAGCGTATCCGCCTGTCAACTGAAAATGCCGACAGGTCGACTCTTATAAAAATGAAAAAGGCCTGGGTTGACCCTGACTGCTCTACTCCTCCTCCTCCTCCTCCATCATATCAACATGTTTTTAAGGCTGCCCTCGCTCATAATGTTTTAAAGGGTTAGCTCAACTGCAGCCCCTCACATATAATCTTTAACACGGTCAGCTCACCTGCAGGCCATCGCAATTCATGTTTTTTAGGTTCATTTCACCTGCAGGCTCTCACATATAATGTTTAACAGGGTCAGCTCACCTGTAGGCCCTCACAATTCATTTTTTTAGGTTAATTTCACCTGCAGGCCCTTACAGATAATGTTTAACAAGGTCATCTCACCTGCAGGCCCTCACATATTATGTTTTTCAGGGTCAGCTCACCTACAGGCCCTCACATATAATGTTTTAGAGGGTCAGCTCACCTACAGGCTCTCACACATAATGTTTCAGAGGGTCAGATCAACTACAGGCCCTCACATATAATGTTTTAGAGGGTCAGTTCACCTGCAAGCCCTCACATATAATGTTTTGCAGGGTCAGCTCACCTGCAGCCCCTCACATATAATGTTTAACAGGGTCAGCTCACCTGCAGGCCCTCGCAATTCATGTTTTTTTAGGTTCATTTCACCTGCAGGCCCTCACATATAATGCTTAATAGGGTCATCTCACCTGCAAGCCCTCACATATAATGTTTTGGAGGGTCAGCTCAGCTGCAGGCCCTCACATATAATGTTTTAGAGGGTCAGCTCACCTGCAGGCCCTCACATATAATGTTTCAGAGGGTCAGCTCACCTGCAGGCCCTCACATATAATGTTTTAGAGGGTCAGTTCTCCTGCAGGTCTTTATACATAATGCAACAGCACTCTGCAACCAGCACGCTTCCCTGCCTCTATGCTAGAAGTTAAAAGAGGCGCCAGTGTACATTTTGATCAAAAAGTAATAAGCCACTTGCCGCGCCAATACCACCTCCATGAGTGGTCCCAACACTAAATCCTACCCGTTATGGGCCATGACAGCCACATAAAATCCAGGGAGTGCCGGCCCAGTATGCATGCTGGAATCACCTTGCTTCTTAACCCTTTTTGGTGCCGTAACAGCCTCCATTAGATCCAGGGATGCAGGTACCAACATGCATGCTGAGCCCACTATGTACTCCTCCTGGAGCCAAATGGCTACTAGTAGGTACTATGAGTGCAAGTTCAGTTTTATACTTACTCTGATTGAAACCAGCCTCTAGGGCAGACAAACTAGTCAAGTGTGCATGACTGAATGGAGGCCGCCACACCTCCAGTATATGCTGCACAGAAAAAAAGGGGGTCAGTCAGCACGCCCCTGTATGCAGGTGCACGTAGCCATGGCAAAATATACATACAAACACAGAAATGCAACAGCACTCAGCAACCAGCACTCTGCCCTGCCTCTATGCTAGAAGTTTAAAGAGGTGTTAGTGTACATTTTGATCAAAAAATAATAAGTGAATATTAGTTTTTGAGAATATATTTTACACTATATTCTACATATTTGCGCATTCTAGCAAGCCAACCCAATAGGAAAGTTGCCTATAACCCGCCCTTACTTGATTAACGTGCATATTACATTATCGATTTTTCGCATAAGATGAAATAAATTAAATAATGAAGAATATTCTAATTTACTACAGACTTTGCAGCCTTCTCACATTGGCCCACAAGCAAGAAGCAGGCAGGTAATGGCCCATATACTATGGTAATGGCCCATATGTGCATGCGCACACGAATATTTCAATGACGATTTTCGCGATAAACAAACATTGCACCAATATAACGAAGTCACGAATTCGCGAATATATAACTAATATTTGGCAAAATATTTGTGAAATATCGCAAATTTGAATATGGCACCTGTCGCTTATCACTAGTCCTGAGGTAGGCTATTCAACAGATTTACAGTTTTTGCCTCTACCTCAACATTTACAGTAGCCATGAGATGACAACAAAGGGTTTTTCTGGTTCCCATCAACATCCTTAAAAATAATTGTTTATGAAAATAGGTGTAATGTTGTAATGTATTTTATTTTATTTCTTTACCTCTATTTCTCCTATCTTCTGTTGTAGGCTGTGGGCACATGACCATGTCCATACATCTCTTTCTTACTGTTATGTCCATGGACGGGGCAGTGATAGCGGAGTGTCTATGTTACTAGCTCAGTGGGAGGAGTTATAAACTAACTGGGTGTTCTAAGGGGTGGGGCTACAAATGTTACATGCAGCTTTCTGAGTGAGAAGATTTGGGGTTGGGCACATTTTGGGGCTCACTGCAGAAGGGAATTCTGGTTGCTGTCTTACGATTTATGTACTGTACTCGGTTGGTTCTACTGCATAGGGTATGCCTTAGAGAATGTCTAAGTGAATGCCTCTCTGAAGTCATATACACAGGGGCTCCTAACACGTAACATGAATTCACACCTCAGAGCAGACCCCACAATTAATTCAGACCCCAAAATTAATACATACCCAAAACCAGATCCCCAAATGAATTCAATCCTCCAACAAGATCCCTAAAATATACTTTGATGTCAAAAATAAATGCAGACTACAGATGAGCAAATTTGTATTTTAAATATTAATATTTAAAATATATGTTTCCTAGGAGTATAGAGTGTCATAGAGTGTCATACTAATTTTCATTGTAACTGAAATATTTTTGATTCTAAAACCCGAATATCTAGCACTATAGAATATAGTGCTATATATTCGTTTTTTAGAATATTCGTCATTTTTTCCAATTTAATGTGAGCAGTCATTGGCTCAAAAGCAACTTACGCAGGGAGAAATCACGACTTCAAATGGGAAAAAATGATGAATATTCTAAAAAAAGAATATATAGCACTATATTCCATAGTGCTATATATATTCGGGTTTTAGAATATTCGCATTACGCGAATATTACATTGACGATTTTTTGCAGTAGAATAATCTCAAATATGAATAATCATGAATCGTGAATAATCGTGAGTATTCGCAAAATATCACAAATTCGAATATTGCCCCTGCCGCTCATCACTAAATTATTTACTTATATATAAAGTGCAAGTGCAAAAAATACAAGCAAGAGGCACTCCGATACAACCTGTATATCACATAAAGTAGGGCCTCATTCACATTGTGGTACAATTGTTCATGTAGTGGGACTCATACACTTATAAAGCCTATGCACTAAGTGAGAGGGCTGCCAAAAATTACAAGGAATCGGCACTCCAATACACCCTTTGTTACACATAAAGGACTGCATCATACAAACCCTTTAAAAATTATGATTGATGGCCCTCAAATATATTTGGAGCAAGAGCCTGTTGATGGTCCCATCTAAAACATTAGGGGCGAGGGCCTGCTGCTGAGCTGACCCTCTAAATCATTAGGGGTGAGGGTCTGCTGGTGATTTGACCCTGTAAAACATTATATGCGAGGGCCTGCAGGTGAGCTGACCCTGTAAAACATTGTGAGCGAGGGCTTGCAGGTGAGCTGACCCTGTAAAAAATTATATGCAACGGCCGGCAGGTGAGCTGACCATATAAAACATTATATGCGAGGGCCTGCAGGTGAGCTGACCCTGTAAAACATTGTGAGCGAGGGCTTGCAGGTGAGCTGACCCTGTAAAAAATTATATGCAACGGCCGGCAGGTGAGCTGACCATATAAAACATTATATGCGAGGGCCTGCAGGTGAGCTGACCCTGTAAAGCATTGTGAGCGAGGGCTTGTAGGTGAGCTGACCCTGATATGCTTATCTGTTATAATGCCACCAGCAGCACTAACTACCCACTCAGACAAAATACTGGAGGGCAGGCCAGCCCCTCCAAGGCGTAGAGCGCCAGTTCGTGCCACGTGTCTAGCTTGGACACCCAATAGTTGTAAGGCACAGATGGATAATTGAGGACGCAGATACGGTCTGCTACATACTCCTTCACAATTTTCCAAAATGTTTCCCTCCTTGTGACAATAAGCCGCGCATCAGGCTGAGGGTGCTGGCGGGGTGTCATGAAACTGTCCCAGGCTTTGGAAAGTGTTGCCCTGCCTCTGTTGGAACTGCTGTGTGTTTCCCTTGTCTTCCCTCCTTGCTTACCCAAAGAACTACGGACTCTGCCGCCAGTGTTGTCAGATGGAAATTTTTGGAGCAATTTTTCAAAAGGACCTTCTGGTATTGCACCGTTTTGCTCGTCCTCTCCACCAGAGAAATGAGAGATGAGAAATTCTCTTTGTAGCGAGGTAGTGAGGGTTGGAGCCGCTAACGTAGGTGCTGGCGAAAACCCTGATCAACGTAGGGCTCCGCAATCCTTGGCGTCAGTAGCACTTGTGCTGTTCCAAGTTACGACTCGCTCCCGGCCTCCACAATGGCCTTCAGTGTGCCATCAGGAAAATTAAGTGTCCCTGGAAGAATGCACTTGTCCATGTGTCTGTGGTTAAGTGGACCTTCCCAGTAACTGCGTTGAACACAACAATAGCTGATCTCAGGGAGACCAGCTACAAAAAACACCGCGGAGCCTCATTTAAGAGTCTCAACACAGCAATCCGAAGTGCAAAGCTCCCTGGGAAACAGGAATATGCAAAATAAATGTGGAGCCCCAGTTATGGGTCTACAACACAATGAAAGCCAGATATCCTTCAAAGGAAGGAAAACCGAGCAAAGGGGTGTCTCCATTACAGAGATCACCAAATCCACCATATTAAGTAGCCCCTATGTCAAGATCCCGCTTTTTTACAAGCTTTAAGGATGTGACGGGGAAAACCTAAGCCAGGTATCCATCCACAGACAGCTGTTTCGGGGTGTTGCCCCTCATCAGTGTGGAGTAGGATTCTGGCTAACCGGGAGCAATGCCACAGAGACTACTCAAACACAACAATGAAGGATATCTGGCTTTCAACCTTTGAAGGATATCTGGCTTTCATTGTGTTGTAGACCCATAACTGGGGCTCCACATTTATTTTGCATATTCCTGTTTCCCAGGGAGCTTTGCACTTCGGATTGCTGTGTTGAGACTCTTAAATGAGGCTCCGCGGTGTTTTTTGTAGCTGGTCTCCCTGAGATCAGCTATTGTTGTGTTTGAGTAGTCTCCGTGGCATTGCTCCCGGTTAGCCAGAATCCTACTCCACACTGATGAGGGGCAACACCCCGAAACAGCTGTCTGTGGATGGATACCTGGCTTAGGTTTTCCCCGTCACATCCTTAAAGCTTGTAAAAAAAGCGGGATCTTGACATAGGGGCCACTTAATATGGTGGATTTGGTGATCTCTGTAATGGAGACACCCCTTTGCTTGGTTTTCCTTCCTTTGAAGGATATCTGGCTTTCATTGTGTTGTAGACCCATAACTGGGGCTCCATATTTATTTTGCATATTCCAGTAACTGCGTTGGTCAGGGCAGGTGTGATGTTACGGGACACATGTTGGTGTAAGGCATGCATGACACACCTTCAAAAATAGTGCCGGCTGGGTATTGCGTAACGCGGGAAGCCCACCGACATCAGGCTGCGGAAGGCCTGTGTCCACAAGCCTAAATTGCAACATTAGTTCTATGGCCTGTGGGTGGGTGGCTGGGTATGGACATTTGGACGTTGTGCTGGGACCGGGAAGTGGATGTGGTCGCTAATGGTGCTTGGTCCAAGTTCAGGGCGGGAGGCATCCGGGCCTGTGCCTTCGACAGGGGATTGGCCAGCTGCACAAAACATAGGGGAAAAGAAGGCAGTGGTGTGACCCGCAGACACAGATTGTGGACTCAGGCGTTCATCCCACTTATTAGAGTTCTTGGACGCCACGTGGCGGAATATGCTGGAAGTGGAGAGGTTGCTAGTGTTCATGCCCCTGCTCATTTTGGTATGGCACAGGTTGCAAACTACTACTATTCTTTTGTCGTCCACACTTACCCCAAAAAAGCGCTATACTGCGGAACACCTACCCCTTGGCAAGGGAGATTTTCGCAAGAGGGTGGTCCGTGGAATAGTTGCGGGCCTGTTTGGTGTGTCCCGCCTTCTCCCTTTTGCCACCCACTGCCTCTTCCAGCCTGTTGCGGTGCTTCAGATCTCTCTCCTTCTGTATTACTGTCCTCGCTCGGCTTTTCACCTTCCCAGGTTGGGTCAGTGACTTTATCATCCACCACCTCCTCTTCCTCACTCTGCTCATCCTCTTGTCTCCTGACTTGTTGACCTAACCACAACTTCAGTGATTGACAACTGTGTCTCATCCCCTTCATCAACCTCTTGAGACAGTAATTTCAGTTGACTTGTTGGCAACTGTGTCTCATCATCATCAACCTCATGAAACAGTAATTTTCATTCCCCACCGTCTACTTCTTGTGACTGTGGATGCTCAAGAGATTGGGAATCAGGGCACAAGATCTGTCCCTCTTCAAGCGTGCTTGGCAAGAGGGCCAAATGAAGGAATGGCGATTAAAAGAGGTTCTCGAAATATCCGAGTGTGGGATCTCTTATTTGGCCAAACTCTTGAGGATTGTGTTGACCAGACTCCTGGCTACTGACACTGGACTTGGTGGAAGACAGGGTGGTGCTTACCGACTGGAAGCATTATCTGCTGCAAACCAACCGAACACCTGGTCGCACTGGTCTGACTGGGACCTAAATCTAGGTATCATGGATGATTGTTTTTCTTGTGCTCTGGCAGCAGGCACAGTTTCAATGCGCCCAGGGTCACGGCCTCTGCGTGCACCATCAGCAGCATGGCCACTTCCCGTCCCTTACTGCTTGCTTTTTTATTTTAAATGCTATATATCCTTGAAAATATGCCACATGTACAATAGTGTAAGATTTGGAAGTGTAGGGGCAAAAAAAATTAAAAAGGTATTTGGAATATGGAAACATCACACAGGAGATATCCCGCAGGTAATGATACCGTATATTGAAAAAGTACACTGTATGTCACAGATACATTTTTTAAACGCACACGTTAAGCTGGAGATATCCCGCAGATAATGTAAATGCTGTCACCAGATATTTGGGATGAGGAAACAATATATTGGAGAGGTACCACAGGTACACGATACACTTTAGTTGTGTCCCTGGTAATGTCACTCTTAGATCGGACACCTTCTATTGAAAAATTAAACTGTATGTCACAAATACATTTTTTAACCGCACACGTTACACCTAAGATGTGGCCCTGGTATTGTCACTCTCAAAAGCAGACACTGTCTAGTGAAAAAGTACACTGTATGTCACAGATAAATTATTTAAACGCACATGTTACACTTTAGACGTGGCCCTGGTAATGTCACTCTCAGAAGTGGACACCATCTATTGAAAAAGTACATGCACATTTTACACAGGAGATGTGTCGCAGATAATTTAACTGTCCGCAGCGGACACCGTCTACGGAAAAGGTACACTGGGTGTCACTGATATTTTAGGGATGCGCACACTTTAAACAGGAGATGTGTCGCGGATAATTTAACTGTCCGCAGCGGACACAGTCTTTCAGAAAAAGTACACTGTATGTCACTGATATTTTAGGGATGCACACACTTTACACAGGAGATGTGGCGCAGATAATTTAACTGTCCGCAGTGGAAACCGTCAACGTAAAAAGTACACTGGATGTCACTGATATTTTATGGATGCGCACACTTTATACACAGGAGATGTGGCATGGATAATTTAACTGTCCGTAGAGGACACCGTCTACGCAAAAAGTACACTGAATGTCACTGATAGTTTAGGGATAAGCACATTTTACACAGGAGATGTGTCGCAAATAATTTAACTGTCCGCAGCGGACACCGTCTACAGAAAAGGTACACTGGGTGTCACTTATATTTTAGGGATGCACACACTTTAAACAGGAGATAGGGCGCAAATAATTTAGCTGTCTGCAGCGGAAACAATCTACAGAAAACGTACACTGGATGTCACTGATATTTTAGGGATGCGCTTACTTTACACAAGAGATGTGGTGCAGATAATTTAACTGTCTGCAGCGGCATATTAGATGCTATTTAGCGCAGGACGCACCAAAAATATATATTGTTGCTGTTACACACAATAGTCCTTATGCACAGCTCTCCCTGACTAATACTGAGCTGAACACGTAAGATCGGGTGCTATATAGCACCCGATGACGCGTTCCGGCCAGCCAATCACTGTGATGTCAGTAGCCATCATGGCTACGGCATTACAGTGCGTGTCAGTATCTCTCATCATGTTCATTGGCTGCATAGCAGCCAAGAAACATGCAGGGAGGAGACTCGAGCATTGCGCTCGCTCAACACTACTAAGATTCAGACAGCCTTCTGATTTCCACAGATGCATGTGGATGTCTGCATTGTGTCCATGTGCATCCACTTTTCTGAACCCATTCAATTGAATGAATGGAAAATATGGAAAACAGTCAAGAATGGTACATGCTGTGAGTTTCTTTGCACAGACCCACAATCCATGTGGGAAAACTAACTTTAGAATCTGAACCTTTAGGTCCAGGTGCTATATGAATATAGACCAGATAGCATATTAAAAAAGACTGTCATGTAAATCAGGTCTAATAAAGATGCAAACATTCCAGCAGATTATAATATTAAAATATAAAAATGTATTTAAGTAAATTATTTTATATTTTGATAAATTGACCCTAAAAAAGTTTAAAAAGAATATTATAACACATAGGACAGTCAAACCTATGGAGTTAAGCATATTTTTTTCTCGCCACTCCCTTGTTTGGTCTACTGCTCTCCAACGAGGAAAAGGTCAACTGCGCTGCTGCAGCCAATGACTGGCCACAGTGGTGAGAGACAAGAATATTGTATATAGGAATCTAAACTGAACTGCTGGAATGTAAGTTCACTCTCTCATTATAAATCTCATCCATTGATATATTATTAATAGTTGTGGAAACAGTGTAATGCTCCAGTATATATATATATATATATATATATATATATATATATATTTATTATTTTTTTACAGCCAGTGAGGCCAAAGTAGATTATTTCTCCCTCTCTCTACTAATATAACATTATAACAATTTATACCACATTTATATTACTCTTGATTTTCTTTATAAAAAATATTTAAATTGGGCACCTCACAATAAACTACAGACATTAACATTCTTCCTATGATTTGTGTTGAAATATAATAATAATGATTATTATTATTATTTATTTTATTAAGTAGAGGCTGAATACTACTTATTCATGTAAGAGTTGGAGGTTCTGTTCAAGACCGCCATCACAGAGTTTGTCAAAAATAGCAGAGAGAAAAGTCCTGCATTCAGAACTTTTTTCTCTGCTGGAAAAATGTTTTTCCTGAATAGAAACCTAACAGTTTCCATTATAGTCAATGGCATCTGTTAGGCTCCGTTCCTGTCAGTTATGTGCCAAATCCGGCACTTATGTTGTCTTCATTCTTCTGCTCCTATAATGGTGGGTTACATCACATTTTTGCCATCCGTTTAACGTATACATTGGGAAAGGTGTAGAACGCCACACTTTTCTTTCGTGCATAGTCTGGTAAAAAAAAAAAATGTATACTTTAACATACAGTAACATTTTTTTAGAATGGAACTCTATGGTAAATGGATGTCACTGTACGGTATATGTGGGTATCTAAATGGGGCAGAAGAACAGAATTTAATAGCGTTGATGTGAAAGACTGTTTGTGATAGAAAAGGAAACCTAGCAGCTCATGGAGAAACAACTGAGTAAATAATACAGAATAAAATATGAATATAAACTGTGTTCTATGCGATATTAAGGGATATGCATTTTGCATTAGTACTGTAATCAGATATTCATACATCAACTACTCAGGCTCAGTGAAGTACAATCAAACATATTATAATTCTTACATTCTCATAAGAGAAACATATGACCACAAGGATTTACACGCGCACAAACTGATGAGATAATTAGTCTATCCAGACAAGCATAGAAGTGGAATTAGTTTTGGCTTTACCCTATTATCTGTGGTCAGTGAACAGTTAAATAAAATGATTTAAAAATGCTTAGATTGAAACAATAGATGGCGAAGAAGAATTTTCTAAAATCATGTAAAGCTTTAGATTATGTACTGTATAAGAATGGTTGCTTATAACATATTAATGCAGCACCTGATGATCACAAATGACTGACATGAATTTTATTTCATTGCTTATTAAGTTATTATCTGCATGTCGCTGAGCTTTTAGACGGAATGGAGAAAAGATTAAACTGTGTGACAATATTAAAAGCGCTGCATTTCTCGTCTGAATAAGGGCTCATGCAAACGGCCGTTGTGCGGCCGTTCTGTGCTTTGGGGACTACAATTTGCGGTCCAAAATGCACGGGTAACGTCCGTGCGGCGGCCGGGAAGGATCCAGCCCATTCAGCTTGAATGGGTCCGTGATCCGTCCGCACTGCAAAAAAATTTAATATGTTCTGTTTTTTTGTGGTGCAGAGGAATTGACAGAAACACCACGGAAGCAGTCCTTAGTGCTTCTGTGGGGTTCCGATACGTGCTTCCGTTCCACATCTCCGTGATTATGTACCCATTCAAGTGAATTGGTCAGCATCCCTGATGCGGAGTGCATGCGGGCCGGTGCCGTGTGCATAAGCCTTAAAGCAATCGCTCTTGTCAGTTGACCTTCACATTTTGCATTAACTTTCCATTGGATGACACCAGAATCCATTTCAAGCGATTAAACTATTTTCTATTTGGCAGTTTTTCCACCTTCCAAGTGTGATCTTTGCATCCTCCACATCTGTGGTCCACAACTTTTTTTGGTCTGGGGTCTGCATTGGGGTTTTTAGGACACTGACTGGGGGATGCGGTGGTTGTTGCTGTTTGGAGTTGGATCCATGCACTTCAGTCGTTATCTGGATAAGCATCGGCTGTGACTTTAAAATATATCGGCGGGTGATACTAAAGCTGTAGCCAACCTAAAATGTTAGGCTAGTTTCACATTAGCGGCAAGGAACTCCAGCAGGCTGTTCCTGTGGGTGAACAGCCTGTCTGATCAGTGCTTCCACCAGTGCACACGTGCCCCCGAACTACCGCTCTGGCCCCATTGGCTATAATGGGGGCTGGCCGGAGTTACGGCGGGCGCATGGCAAACATGCTGAGAGGAGGCCGGAATGAAAGTATGACGTGTCCAGGGTTGAGCTTTTCAGGGCCATTTATCTCCATTTGCTGTATAACTGGGGACAAAAGAATAATTAGTTCCATTGTTATCCTGCCTAGGTGATTATTAAGACCCACAACTTTCGATTTTTGCTGGGGCGAAAATGGCAATGGTTTTGGTTGGCGTGGGCATTTTTAGTTTTTTTCTTTCCTTTGTATTTTATTAATGTTATCATTTTTTATATCTTTTTGCCACATAATATGACACTTTTTTTTTTCCTTTTTTTTTCTTTTATTCATATTTTATTTTATTTTTATTTTATTTTTTAACTTTTTCTTTTTTTTTTTTTTTTTTTTACTTTTTTCAATATATATTTTGGTACTCTGGTCATAAACACAGTTGATTGCACAATCAGCTGTGTTTTTGTCCAGGAGGAAGGGGGCTGCAAACTGTTGCTTTGAGCCTGTAGGTTGTGCATGTCAGTTCTAAATTTTCCTTCGGTGTAAGTTCCCTCTTTACACTATACTATATGTATTGTGCCATCATCCTTACTTTGTAGGTGACCAGCACATTGGAGTATATAATAATTTTATTCTTTGAGATACATGCCAAAATTGAACCAGTTTGCACCAAATTGCTCCAAATGTTGGCATAGTTTACAGCAAAGTTTAGGTGCACTGAAATTAATAAATATGGGACACTGTGCACCACAGTATTATCTGCACAGGAATGCTTAATTTTAGGGATAAGCAATTCGTATGAATCAATTTGTTAATTTGAATGAATTTTCCATCTGAAAAGGGCTGTCCCTCTACAGACGATTCCCTATGCTGGAGACAGATTGGCTGCACATCTTGCAAGGCCATTAAAATCTCACGCATGCACCATTAAAAATGCTCACAAAATCAATGTGAGTAGTAGAGTTGAGCGAACACCTGGATGTTAGGGTTCAAGAATTTTGGCCGAACTTCACGAAAATGTTTGGGTTCGGGATCCGAACTAGACCCGAACTTTACCCCGAACTCCATTGAACTAAAAAGGCTGTAAAATAGCCCTGGAAAGGGCTAGAGGGCTGCAAATGGCATCAAAATGTAGGTAAATCCCCTGCAAACAAATGTGGATAGGGAAATGAATAAAATAAAATTTATAAAAATTAACCAATAACAATTGGCAACTTGGAGGAGGAGGTGGAATAGGAGGTTGGGGTGGCGTCAGGTGGGAATGCTACGGGAGTTGAAGTTCTCATCACAGCCAAGAAGGATTCATGTGTGCCTGCAGTGCTACGGGCCTCATTCACAGACTCAGGGCCATGGCAGCCATACATGGGAGTTGAAATTCACATCACAGCCAAGAAGGATTCATGTCTGCCAGCAGTGTCACAGGCCTCACTCACAAACTCAGGCCAATGGCAACCATACATGGGAGTTGAAGTTGTCATCACAGCCAAGAAGGAAACATGTCTGCCTGCAGGGCCACAGGCCTCATTCAAACATTTAGGCCCACGGAACCCACAAAGAGCAGAGTTAAAACCACGCCAAGACAGTATTGATTTCACCCAGCAATGCCCCAGGCCTCATTCACAGATTCAGACCCATGTTACCTATAAAGAGGAGAGTTACAATCATGCCAAAACAGTATTGATTTCACGCAGTAGTGCCACAGGCCTCATTCACTAATTCAGGACCATGGCACCCGCAAAGAGGAGAGCGGTCCCATAACAGCAACACAGGCCTCAGATCAACCAGCAATGGAACAGGTCGTTATCATTTATGTAGGACCCTGACACCCAGACAGAGAAGAGGTCATTTGACAGTAAAAAGAGGTTAATGTCTCCAACCAATGCAGCAAGTGATTAAAAGAAATATAGGCCCCTGACAACCAGACAATGGGGCGGTCATTTGACAGTAAAAAGAGGTTAATGTCTCCCACCAATGCCGCAAGCGATGAAACAAAATATAGGCCCTTGACAACCAGACAATGTAGAGGTCATTTGACCGTATAAACAGTTTAATGTCTCCCACCAATGCAGCAAGCGATTAAAAGAAATATAGACCCCTGACAACCAGACAATGGGGCGGTCATTTGACATTAAAAAGAGGTTAATGTCTCCCACCAATGCAGCAAGCAATGAAATGAAATATAGGCCCCTGACAACCAGACAATGGGGCTGTCATTTGACAGTAAAAAGAGGTTAATGTCTCCCACCAATACAGCAGGCAATGAAACAAAATTTATGCCCCTGACAAACAGACAATGGGGCAGTCATTTGACAGTAAAAAGAGTTTAATGTCTACCACTGATGCAGCAAACGATTAAACGAAATATAGGCCCCTGACAACCAGACAATGGGGCGGTCATTTGACAGTAAAAAGAGTTTAATGTCTCCCACAAATACAGAAAGTGATGAAACAAAATATAGGCCCCTGACAACCAGACAATGTAGAGGTTATTTGACAGTATAAAGAGGATACTGTCACCCACCAAAGCAACAGGTGATTATCTGAAATGTATGCCCCTGGCACCCAGACAGAGGAGAGAGGTCCCATAGCAGAAAATCAGGCTTCATGTCACCCAGCAATGGAAAAGGCCACTTTCAGTTATTTAGGCCCCAACAGCCAGACAGAGGAGAGAGAGGTCCCATAGCAGAAAATCAAGCTAGATGTCACCCGTCAAAGCAGCAGGCGATTAACTGAATTTTAGGCCCCTGAAACACAGACAGAGGAGAGGTTCATTCAACTTGGGATTGCCCCCAAAATAATGGTACAATTAAAAAAAGAGGATTCAATAAAGAAGTGCCCTGGAGTACAAGAATACATGGTTGAGGGCGAGGCAGTTATAAATTTCTATTCTGCACAAGGTACAGACATGCCCGGTTCATTTTAATTAACGTGAGCTTGTCCACGTTGGCTGTGGACAGGCGGCTGCGATTGTCTGTAATGACGCCCCCTGCCGTGCTAAATACACGTTCAGACAAAACACTGGATGCAGGGCAGGCCAGCACCTCCAAGGCATAAAGGGCAAGCTCTCGCCATGTGGACAATTTGGAGACCCAGAAGTTAAATGCAGCAGAACCATAAGTCAGTACGTGGAGGCGTGTGCACACATACTGTTCCACCATGTTTTTGAAATGCTGCCTCCTGCTAACACATTCCTTATCAGTTGGTGGTGCAGTTTGCTGTGGCGCGGTGACAAAACTTTTCCACATCTCGGCCATGCTAACCCTGCTGTCTGAGTAGCTGGCCGTGACACAACTGCATTTGCGACCTCTTCCTCCTCCTCCTCTGCCTTCGCCTTGTGCTTCCACTTGTCCCCCCGTGTCAGTTTGGAATGCTATCAGGAGCGCGTCTACCATTGTGCGCTTGTAGTCGTGCATCTTCCTATCATGCTCCATTGCGGGAATTAAGGTGGGTCATCACCTGGGGATCCAGGGAATTAAGGTGGGTCACCTTGTACCGGGGATCCAGCAGGGTGGCAACCCAGTAGTTAGCACAAGTTAAAATGTGGGCAACTCTGCTGTCGTTGAGCAGGCACTGCATCATGTAGTCGCTCATGTGTGCCAGGCTGCCCAGAGGTAAGATAAGCTGTCCTCTGGAGGTGGTGTATCATCTGTGTCCTCCATTTCCCCCAGCCACGCTCCAGTGATGGCCACCCTGCAGTGAAACCGGTTCCTCCTCCTCCTCTACCTCCTCCTCCAGAAGTGTGCCCTGGCTGTCCACATGTGTACCTGGCCTCTGCTGGTGCAGGAACCCACCCTCTGAGACACTTCTGTATGACCTGCCTGAAACCATGTGAAATGCCCCCTCTTCCTCCTCTTCCTGTGCCGCATCCTCTTCCATCATCGCCGTAATATTTTTTTCAAGGAGACATAGAAGGGGTATTGTAATGCTAACAACGGCGTCATCAGCACTGGCCATGTTGATTGAGTACTCCAAAGACCGCAACAAGGTACACAGGTCTCGCATGCAGGCCCAGTCACTGGTGGTGAAGTGGTGCTGATCCGCAGAGCAACTGACCTGTGCATACTGCATCTAAAACTACACTATCGCCCGCTGCTGCTCGCACAGTCTCTTCAGCATATGTAAGGTGGAGTTCCACCTGGTGGGCATGTTGCATATGAGGCTGTGAGCAGGAAGGCCGAAGTTACGCTGCAGCACATACAGGCGAGCAGCAGCAGGGTGAGAACGCTGAAATGGACCGCACTTTCAGCAGCAGCTCTGACCACCAGATTCAGCACATGCGCCAGGCAAGGGATGTGCGTCAAACCGGCTAGTCCCAGACCTGCAACGAGATTTCGCCCATTATCGCACAGCACCAGCCGGGCTTGAGGCTCACCGGCAGCAAACACTCATCAGTCTGCTGTTCTATGCCCTTCCAAAGATCCTGTGCGGTGTGGGGTTTGTCACCCAAACACATGAGTTTTAAAATAGCCTGCTGACATTTATCCCCTGTGATGAAATTGGGGGTGAGGTTCTTTCGATAACCGGATGTGGGGGTGGTAGAAGAGGAGTAGGAGGAGGATGATGCAAGTAGGAGGACGAAGCAACAGGAGGCAACGAATAATCCTGTGATCCTCGGTGGTGGAAGGACATGCGCCAAACCCCTATCCGCCTCGGGCCCAGCCGCCACTACGTTTACCCAGTATGCAGTTAGGGAGATATAGCGACCCTGGCCGTGCTTACTGATCCATGTTTCTGTGGTTATGTGGACCTTGCCACAGATGGCGTTGCGCAGCGCACACTTAATTTTATCCTCCACTTGGTTGTGCAAGGAAAGGACGGCTCGCCTGCAAAAGTAGCGGCGGCTGGGAACAACGTACTGGGGGACAGCCACCGCCATCGGCTGTTTGGAACAGTCCGTCTCCACCAGACGGAATGACAGCATTTCAAAGGCCAGTAATTTTGAAATGCTGGCATTCAGGGCCAGGGTTCGAGGGTGGGTAGGTGGGTATTTCCTCCTTCTCTCCAATGTTTGGGAGATGGACAGCTGAATGCTGCCGTGTGACAGGGTGGAGATGCTTGGTGATGGTGTTGTATATGATGGTGTTGTTGGAACATCCTCTGTTTGCTGGTCAAGGGTGCCACGGTCATGTCAGAGGTGGAGGGAGAGGCCGAGCCAGCAGCAGATGAGGGAGCAGGAGGAGCATGAGAGAGTTCCTTGTTTTTAAGGTGTCTACTCCACTGCAGTTCATGCTTTGCATGTAGATGCCTGGTCATGCAGGTTGTGCTTAGATTAAGAACGTGTATGCCTTGCTTAACCCCTTAAGGACGAAGGGCGTACATGTACGCCCTTCGTCCGGACTTTAAAGATGGCGCCCGCTCCCGCACGGAGAGGGCACATGAGCTGCGGGTAAACGGTTGATTTATCAAGCTGACACCCGCAGCTCATGTCCGCGACCGGCAGCGATGCCGATCGCGGACATTTAACCCCTCAGATGCCGTGGTCAATCCTGACCACGGCATCTGATCGCGCAAAAACCGAAAGTTTCACTTTCGGTTTTGCTCGGCTCCCTGATGGCCACAAGGGAGCCGGGCATGCATTAGTACCCTAGGTTTCTGTGAATGAAACCTAGGTTACTACTAGTATTCCTATGGAGCCTATGACTGTAATAGGCTCCATAGGAAATATGCGTTTTCTCATATATTCCAATGCTATTGCATTGGAATATATGAAATAACAATCTGATGATTGCATCTTATAGTTCCCTATGGGAACTATAAGAAAGATGGTAAAAAAAAAAAAAAGTTTAAAAAATAAAAATAAATAAAAAAAAATATAAAAATTCAAATCACCCCCCTTTCCCCAAAATGAAAATAAAATAAATAAAAAAAAATAAAAATTACACATAATGGGTGTCGCAATGTGCAAAAACGCCCATACTATAATAATATTAAAAAATATTCACCATACGGTAAACATAAAAACAGAAAGAAAGCGTCCAAATGGCTAATTCGCCATTTTTGGACGCTTCATTTCCTAAAAAAAAATGAATAAAAAGTGATCAAAATATCATACGCACCCCATAATGGTATCAATTAAAAGTTCAGATTGCCCCGCAAAAAATGAGCCCCTACACTGCTCCGTACGCATAATTACAAAAAAGTTATAGGGGTCAAAACATGGCGACAAAAAAATGAAATAAAAAAATTCCCACTTTAAAAATTTTTTCACTATCAAAACGCAAGAAAAACTATACATATTAGGTATTGCCAGATTCGTATTGACCTGAAGAATAAAATTAACCAGTCAGTTTTATCGCAAATCGAACGTTGTAATTTAAAAACCCGTAAAACTGTGGTGAAATTGCTTTTTTTTTGCAATTTCACCCCATTTGGAATTTTTTTCCCGTTTCCCACTACATCACATGCAAAAATAAATGGTAGCGTTAAAAAGTACAACTTGTCCCGCAAAAAACAAGCCATCATATGGCTATGTGAGTGGAAATATAAAAATGTTATGGCTTTTGGAAGGCAGGGAGCGCAAAACAAAAACGCAAAAATCCCAAAACCCCCGGTCCTTAAGGGGTTAAGGCTCTGATGGCACAGCATGCAAATCACTTGTGTCTTGTCGTCAGGACATTATGTGAAGAACTGCCACGCCAATGATCTCCATGGAGCAGACCTTGGTGTGCTCAGTGCCTGGTTGCAGTGGACAGTGGCAGGCGTACTGTCTATGAAACGGCCGCTGCGCTTTTGCACCCTGCTCCCTCTTTTGCTGTGCTGTTGCCTCTGTGTGACCACCGCCTCTTTCTCAGAACTGAACGCCTCACTAGCATGACCTTCAGTCCAATCTGGGTCTAGGACTTCATCATCCTCCACATCATCTTCCACCCATTCATGACCCCTGCCCTCCTCGTCGGTCTGCACATTGCAGAAAGCCACAGCAGTTGGCACCTGTGTTTCGTCATCATCAGAGACGTTTTGTGGCAGTATTCCCATGTCCTCATCCTGCAACAAAAGTGGTTGAGCATCAGTGCATTCAAGGTCTTCCTCTTCTGGGGCAGGGCGAGGTGGATGGGCTGGGGAAACCCTGCCAGCAGAGTCATCAAAAAGCATTAGACTTTCCTTCACGATTTGGGGCTCTGACTGCTTGGCTGATTTGCAAGGGGGTGAGGTGGAAGACTGATGGGCATGGGCTGCAGGTGCTAACTATGATCTTTCTGCAGAGGACTGGGTGTTAGATACTGTGAAGCAACTGGAGGCACTGTCAGCCATCCAATCTACTATGGCCTGTACATGTTCTGGCTTCACCATCCATAGAGCGGCATTTGGACCTATCAAATAACGCTGCAGATTCTGTCGCCTACTCGCATCAGAGGAAGATGTTTGACTTGGAGCGGTATTTGGCGCTGAACGACCACGTCGTCTCCCAGCAACAGGAGCTCCACCAACACCACCACGATCATGCCCACGTCCCTTATTTGATGTTTTCCTCATTATTTGTGGTTACCCACCAAGCTGAAAGACTGGTCTATCTCCGGTGTCAAATTACCTGCCACTAGTCGACAATTACGTTCGCTAAGGCAGTGCCCGTGTCATAAAAATGCTCTGTAGACCCTGAATAACGTTTTTTGTGCCCAAAATACACTGATTCTCAATTTCTATGCAGAAATGTAAAAAAATGTTTTGGTACACTGTATGCACAAGTGGTTTGTGGAACAAGAACAAGTATTTTTGTAATAAAATACAGAAAATTAGTTTTTCACTGCTGTAAATTGAAATTATTTATACACCGGATGCATAACAAATTTTCGGCCTAAAACACAGCTTTTTTCAATAAAACCCCAAAATGCAGTTTTTAACTGCTGTACATTACCAGTAGATATTTATACTATGTATGGACACCAGATTTGGGGACCCAGAACACATATTTGGTCACCAAAATTCACAAATGCAGTATTAGACTGATTTAAATTGGAAATAATTTATTTAATTTAGCTTTTTTCACACAAAAAAAAGAATAATGCACTATTTCTCAGCTGTAATGTGAAATCAGTATTTAGGCGGTGTATTTCAAAATGCTTTGTGGATCAGGATTTCCCCGTTTTTGTCCCAAAAATACACTTATGCTGTATTTCACAGCAGGAATGTAAAATAGGTGCTTGTGATGTGTATTTCAGACTGTTTAGTGGACCTTGAATAACGTTTTTTTTCTATAAAAAACAAAGAAGCACTATTTCCATGCAGAAATATAAAATATGTCATTGGACGGTGTATGCAGAGCTGTTTTGTGGACAAGGAATACGGTTTTTCCCCCAAAATTACACGTATTCTCTATTTCACCGCAGAAATGTCAAATATATATTTTAGTGGTGTAAAATAGGCTTCATGGATCAGGATGTCCACTTTTTTTTAACTAAAATACACTGATGCACTATTTGATAGCTGACATGGAATATACGGTTTAGTGCAAAGTATACAAAAGTGCTCTGTGGCACCACAGAGCCCAGGCTAGACAAATGGACTATGTCACAGCTTTTGTCACCAAAATTCAAAAATGCTGTTTATCACTGCTGTGAATTAAATGTAGGTATTTATACCGTGTATGTACAACTGCTTTGTGAAGCAGGAATTTTGCTTTTTTCACACAAAAAAAGAATAATGCACAATTTTCAGCTGTAATCTGAAATCGGTATTTAGGCGGTGTATAGTATACAAAAGTGCTCTGTGGCACCACAGAGCCCAGGCTAGACAAATGGACTATGTCACCCCTTAAACATACAAAAGGCAATATAGCGGACTTGAAGTTTTTTTTTTCTTCACTGAGCTACAAAATAGGATTAGGCTGATGTCCCTGGCAGGCTGGCAGACATGCATTACACTGCAGTGCCTAAAATGGCTGCCTACCCCCACCTCGGTAACAGATGGATTACAAAAAAAATCTCCCTGGCAGTGGCTGGGTACAGAAATGTTGGATTGCTGAGGCTCCCTCCCTCTCTATGTGCTGTATCTTGTGGATTAAAGTTGCACAGGTTCTTCAGATTTCTGCCATATTCTGTCCCTCTTCGCACCAGCAGCAACCTTGCTCTAATCTCAATTCAGCAGACTGACGTGCAGCACTACGGGACTCCAGCTTATGAAGAGGCTGGATCACATGCTGCATTCAGCCAATCACAGCCATTGGCTACTGTGCAGCCTTTCAGAAAGCGGGAAGAAATTGCTGAACAACGGACTCGAACTTGAACTTTTTTGAAAATGTTCTGGTTCGGGTCCTTGTCCCGAACACCCCAAAATTTGGTATGAACCTGAAATATACAGTTCGGGTTCGCTCAACTCTAGTGAGTAGCAGTGCATGCGTGATAATCTGTCTACAAATGTGAATCACAAATTGTGCATGTGCCGCTAAATTTGTCTAGCAGCACATACAGATTTGTGGATGTGGATTCTTACGCAGATCATCAGTGCACGCACTGCTACTCACAGTCACAGTACATATGCAGGATTATTGGGGCTGCCTGAGATGTGTACATTTGTATGGCTCGATTCATTCATCTGAATGAATTTTCCATCTGGAAGGAGCTGTCCTTCTACAGATGATTCCCTATCCTTATTGCAGATGGACATGACTGCACATCTCAAGGTTATGACAATCTCGTGCATGCACCATTACTGTGAGTAGCAGTGCATGTGCAGATGATCTGCCTGCAAATACAATTCAGCGATTGTGCATGTACCACTAAAATTAGTCTACCATGCACATTTGTTAATGAAGATGCATATGCAGATCACCCACACATGCTCCTCTAACAGTAACAGCACATGCACAAGATTATCGGGCCGTGCTATAATTAAAGAAATGAGTGTGGACCACCCAGAGCCATGACGGTGTTCCCTCACAAATGTAAAATTCATTCAGATGAAGTAATCGATTCTTATGAATTGATTTACTCGTCACTGCTTTATTTATTTTTAGATTTTTTACCTATGCGGTTGGAAAATCTCTTTAATCCCTTGTTTGTGTGCATGAGGCCTTACCCACAGCAATATGGTGTGTCCTTCATATTGTATTTCACTATACAAACCCAAGTACAAGGTTACAGGAAGTAATTCATATTCAGAGCACAAGATCATAGGTTTATACTCCAAGGGCCTCTTCCCTGCAAAAGTAGGCCCAAAGAGTTTTCAGGAGGCGATTTCAAGGATTAAAGTTTAGGAACAGGTTGCAAGTACAGGGTGCATTTCTAGCATGGAGATTTGTAATGGAAGGAGCAGCAAAGCAAGCAATAACAGAGCAATCAATTGAGATGGGTGACACTAGGGACAGCACAGGAGTTAAAGTAGTATGTTCCTATGTAACTCAGGTAGTGTTGCATCAATTGAAGCTATACCGCTTAATATTTTATTACTGTATATAACCCCATTGTCCATCATATAATTCACAATCACAGACACAAATCTTTTGTAATACTAATCCTGATGCTAATATACCACCTGGAACATTTTTCTGTTTCACAGTTGCTGTGCATAGTACAGGACCATTTTAAAAACAAAAATATTATTTTTTTTTTTTATTCACTGGACTCTGTCTAATTGAAAAGGTAAAGAAAAATGTTAAGTTTCTTAAAAAAGTCAGCAAATCACCAACTACAGTATCAGATGTATTTTTCTGTGTCACAGTTACCACGTACTGGTTGAGAATATATGTAAAGAAGGGATAATTTGGGGACAGTTTTTTTTTTTTAAATAGCACTAAAATGGTTGTCTTACTTCAGCAAATAGCATTTATCAAGTAGAGAAAGTTACTAATATATAGTGAATGTTCATATTGCTTCCTTTGCTGGCTTGATTCCTTTTTCAGTTACATTATACACTGCTCATTTCCATGGGTACAAGTACAATCATACAATACTGCAGTGATGGCTATAGAAAAAAGCAGCTAGCCTTTCTGGTGACTGGGCCCATGGGAGTGCGCATAGGCTGGTGCTTTTTCCTATAGTGTGCAAACACGACCACCGCTGCTGGATTGCAGGTTGGTCATAACCATGGAAACAAGATTTGTATAATGCTATGGAAAAATGAATCCAGCCAGAAAAGGAGACAATATTGACAATCACAATACATTAGTAAGTGATAAATTTATTCAGATCCAAATTGAATTTGAAGACATTTGCTTATCTCCACTAGCAGATGTGACTTTTTTAGGTATATTTGTATACAACCTTGTATCAACTGTTTTATTATCTGAGCTAACTGAGCATATAGGAACCTAGAGGTCTCATCCATTGATATACACTTTTTTTTTTTTTTTATAATAGCTTTAGCTTACAGATACTTGATTTTGATAACACGTCACAGTGTTATTTTGGTTATATTGTGACAAAAGCCATTCAAATCCATTGATGAGTTAGGCCCCTTTCACACGAGCGTGTCCGGATTAGGTCCGGATGCGTTGCGGATGCGTTAAGTGAAAACTGTGCGATTTCGCAGGCAAAGCCATTCAGTTTTGCCTGCGATTGCGTTCAGTTGTTCAGTTTTTATTGTGTGGGTGCGATGCGTTTTGATGCATTTTTCACGCGCGTGATAAAAAACGGAAGGTTTACAAACATCTCCTAGCAACCATCAGTGAAAAACGCATCGCACCCGCACTTGCTTGCGGATGCAATGCTTTTTCACACAGCCCCATTCACTTTTATGGGTCCAGAGCTGCGTGAAAAACGCAGAATATAGAACATGCTGCGATTTTCACGCAACGCAGAAGTGATGCGTGAAAAAAAACACTCATGTACACAGACCCATTGAAATGAATGGGTCAGTATTCAGTGCGGGTGCTTTGCGTTTACATGACGCATTGCACCCGGGCGGAAAACTTGCTCGTGTGAAAGGGGCCTTAGGCTACTTTCACACCTGTGCTTGCCCTTTCTGCTATTGAGATCTGTCATAGGATCTCAATAGCAGGGAAAAACACTTCCGTTGTGTCCCTATTAATTGTCAGTGGAGACAAAACTGAATGAAACGGAATGCACCAGAATGTTGCGTCCCCATCAAGGATAGAATAACGCTGTCTTTTCCTGTCTGCGATATGGTGCGGAGCAAGACGGATCCGTATTCTCGGACACAAAAGAAAACAGATCCGTCCCCCATTGACATTGATCCGTCTTGGCTATTTTAGAGATAATACAACCGGATCCATTCAGAATGGATGCAGACGGTTGTATTATCATGATGGAAGCATTTTTGCTGATCCATGATGAATCCAGTAAAAACGCTGGTGTGAAAGTAGCCTTAGTCACCTTATTCTTGCAATTATTTACTTAATGAGTTAACCATCAAGTTTTTTGTCCAGCAGAATGCCAGTATTCATGTCAAAAACCTAACAGACACCATTGCAGCAAATAGGATCCTTAGGATGCCAGCAGTTTATGAATTTAGCTGCCAATGTGCAGCTAGTCTTATATTTGTTATAGTAATAGGAACATTGAGTCAAACCATCACACAATATGCTGATGCAATTAGAGTTGAATTTGCGGGAAGACACTACAAAACTGCATTATTTTCTTATAATCATTTAATAATCAAAACAAAATGACGTAATAGTTTTCTGCCAATCCTAGTTTTATTTGAAAAATCTAACTTAACATTAACACTGATAAATCAGAAGCTCAATAAAAGGCAGATCTCTATAATTAAAATGATGTCCCTTTAGGAAATCAAAAGTGGAAAATTTTTTTGCCAAGACAAGATCCATATTGTTTACAGGGGCTGTCCCATGAAAAATATTCCACAGATTTCAAACCAACACCCGGATCTGAATACTTTTGTAATTGCATGTCATTAAAAATTTAGCATAGCCACTGAGTTATTCCATAAAATGTATCTGTGCAGCGCCACCTGCAGTTTTTTTTTTTTTTCATATTTCTTTGACCTGCTCACTGAGAAGGCCGCACATGCTCAGTTTCATCCTCCAACTGCCTCCTGAGTTCTAATAGGGAGACCATGAACATACCCCCTGAGCTGCAGCAGAAAAAACACTCCCCTTGAGCTTTCAGCTTGATATAAATCTAACAGATGATGTCTGATTTTATTTTTTTGGGATAACCACTTTAACCGCTACAGGACCGCCTAACGCAGGGATGCGTCCTGCGGGCGGTCCTGTAGCTCTGAGTTGACGCGTCGGCGCGTCATCTCGTGAGAGCCGAGATTTCCTGTTCACAGGGAAGCGCGGCACAGCAGTTCGGCTACAGCCTGCCAGCGATGATCCATCGCTGGCAGGCTGTAGATGCGAATAAAATCGCATCAAACTGCTATATCAGACGCTGTTTTATGAACAGCGTCTGATATAACTGCTACCTGGTCCTCTGGTGGTCCCATTTACTGGGATCGACCACCAGAGGACCAGGTAACTACAGTAAAGTTGCACCAAACACTACACTAACCCCCCCACCCCCTCACCTATTAACCCCTTGATCACACCATCTAGACCCCTGATCACCCCCTGTCATTGATCACACCCCTTGTAAGGCTCCATTCAGACGTCCATATGTGTTTTGCGGATCCGTGGATTCACGGATCCGCGGATCCGATCCGCAGATCCTCAAAACACGGACACCGGCAATGTGCTTTCCGCATTTTGCAGATCCGCACATTGCCAGAACTATATAGAAAATGCTTTTTCTTGTCCGCAGTTGCGGACAAGAATAGAGACATGTTCTATATTTTTGCAGAAACGGAAGTGCAGACCCGGAGCGCGGATCCGTAATTCCGGATCCGAGCGGGACAAAGTCTGTCCCCATAGAAATGAATGGGTCCACAATTCCGTTCCGCAAACAGAATTTCGGACGTGTGAATGGGGCATAAGGGCCCCCTTTTACCGCCAGTTAGCTAGCTACTTATTAGGTAGCTAGCGCCCAGCCCACCGCACCGCAGTCACTGATTTTGGCAGAGATTTTTCATCCACATTGACCGATGCGAATGAAAAAATCTGTGCCGTTCATTTTATTTTTTCAGCGCAGAGGCTGAACGGAAAAAAATCTCATTACCACGTATGCTCAATATACGGAGAATCGCAGAAACTCCTAATGCTGGCCATACGTGTAATGATTGCGAACCCCTAAAATGCCAGGGCAGTACAAAAACCCCACATGTGACCCCATTTTAGAAGAAGACACCCCAAGGTATTCCGTGAGGGGTATGGTGAGTTCATGTAAAATTTTATTTTTGTCACAAGTTAGTGGATTATGAGACTGTAAAAAAAAAAAAAAAAACAATTTCCGCTAACTTGTTCCAAATTTTTTTTCTGTGAACTCGCCATACGCCTCACAGAATACCTTAGGGTGTCTTCATTCCAAAATGGGGTCACATGTGAGGTATTCATACTGCCCTGGCAATTTAGGAGTCCTAAGCGTGAGAATCCAAATGCGTAAAAATGGCCTGTGAAATCCTAAAGGTACTCATTGGTTTTAGGGCCTCTTTGCGCATCTTGGCTGCAAAAAAGTGTCACTCATGTGGTATCGCCGTACTCAGGAGAAGTGTTTTTTTCATATTTCTTTGACCTGCTCACTGAGAAGGCCGCACATGCTCAGTTTCATCCTCCAACTGCCTCCTGAGTTCTAATAGGAGACCATGAACATACCCCTGAGCTGCAGCAGAAAAACACTCCCCTTGAGCTTTCAGCTTGATATAAATCTAACAGATGATGTCTGATTTTATTTTTTGGGATAACCACTTTAACCGCTACAGGACCGCCTAACGCGGGGATGCGTCCTGCGGGCGGTCCTGTAGCTCTGAGTTGACGGCGTCGGCGCGTCATCTCGTGAGCCGAGATTTCCTGTGAGCGTCGCGCGTACAGGGAAGCGCGGCACAGCAGTTCGGCTACAGCCTGCCAGCGATGGATCCATCGCTGGCAGGCTGTAGATGCGAATAAAATCGCATCAAACTGCTATATCAGGCGCTGTTTTATGAACAGCGTCTGATATAACTGCTACCTGGTCCTCTGGTGGTCCCATTTACTGGGATCGACCACCAGAGGACCAGGTAACTACAATAAAGTTGCACCAAACACTACACTAACCCCCCACCCCCTCACCTATTAACCCCTTGATCACCCCATCTAGACCCCTGATCACCCCCTGTCATTGATCACACCCCTTGTAAGGCTCCATTCAGGCGTCCATATGTGTTTTGCGGATCCGTGGATTCACGGATCCGCGGATCCGATCCGCAGATCCTCAAAACACGGACACCGGCAATGTGCTTTCCGCATTTTGCAGATCCGCACATTGCCAGAACTATATAGAAAATGCTTTTTCTTGTCCGCAGTTGCGGACAAGAATAGAGACATGTTCTATATTTTTGCAGAAACGGAAGTGCAGACCCGGAGCGCGGATCCGTAATTCCGGATCCGAGCGGGACAAAGTCTGTCCCCATAGAAATGAATGGGTCCGCAATTCCGTTCCGCAAACAGAATTTCGGACGTGTGAATGGGGCATAAGGGCCCCCTTTTACCGCCAGTTAGCTAGCTACTTATTAGGTAGCTAGCGCCCAACCCACCGCACCGCAGTCACTGATTTTGGCAGAGATTTTTCATCCACATTGACCGATGCGAATGAAAAAATCTGTGCCGTTCATTTTTTTTTTCAGCGCAGAGGCTGAACGGAAAAAAAATCTCATTACCCGTATGCTCAATATACGGAGAATCGCAGAAACTCCTAATGCTGGCCATACGTGTAATGATTGCGAAGACCCTAAAATGCCAGGGCAGTACAAAAACCCCACATGTGACCCCATTTTAGAAAGAAGACACCCCAAGGTATTCCGTGAGGGGTATGGTGAGTTCATGTAAAATTTTATTTTTTGTCACAAGTTAGTGGATTATGAGACTGTAAAAAAAAAAAAAAAACAATTTCCGCTAACTTGTTCCAAATTTTTTTTTTCTGTGAACTCGCCATACGCCTCACAGAATACCTTGGGGTGTCTTCATTCCAAAATGGGGTCACATGTGGGGTATTTATACTGCCCTGGCAATTTAGGGGTCCTAAAGCGTGAGAATCCAAATGCGTAAAAATGGCCTGTGAAATCCTAAAGGTACTCATTGGTTTTAGGGCCTCTTTGCGCATCTTGGCTGCAAAAAAGTGTCACTCATGTGGTATCGCCGTACTCAGGAGAAGTAGGGCAATGTGTTTTGGGGTGTATTTTTACATATACCCATGCTGGGTGTGAGAAATATTGCTGTAAACGACAACTTTTTTACATTTTTTTATTCAAAGTTGTCAATTTACAGAGATATTTCTCTCACCCAGCATGGGTATATGTAAAAATACACCCCAAAACACATTGCCCTACTTCTCCTGAGTACGGCGATACCCATGAGTGACTTTTTGCAGCCAAATGCGCAAAGGGCCAAATTCCAACGAGTACCTTTTAGGAGGGCATTTTGCGCATTTTTCTTCTCACGCTTTAGGGCCCCTAAAATGCCAGGGCAGTATAAATACCCCACATGTGACCCCATTTTGGAAAGAAGACACCCCAAGGTATTCGCTGAGGGGCATAATGAGTCCATGAAAAATTAAACTTTTTGTCAAAAGTTAGCGGAAAGGGAGACTTTGTGAGAAAAAACAATAAAAAATCAATTTCCACTAACTTGTGCCAAAAAAAAAATCTTCTATGAACTCGCCATGCCCCTCATGGAATACCTTGTGGTGTCTTCTTTCCAAAATGGGGTTACATGTGGGTATTTATACTGCCCTGGCATTTTAGGGGCCCTAAAGCGTGAGAAGAAAATGCGTAAAAATGCCCTCCTAAAGGTACTCGTTGGAATTTGGGCCCCTTTGCGCATCTTGGCTGCAAAAAGTGTCACACATGTGGTATCGCCGTACTCAGGAGAAGTAGGGCAATGTGTTTTGGGGTGTATTTTTACATATACCCATGCTGGGTGAGAGAAATATCTCTGTAAATTGACAACTTTGAATAAAAAAATTTAAAAAGTTGTCGTTTACAGCGATATTTCTCACACGCAGCATGGGTATATGTAAAAATACACCCTAAACCACATTGCCCTACTTCTCCTGAGTACGGCGATACCACATGAGTGACACTTTTGCAGCCTGAGTGCGCAAAGGGGCCCTAAAACCAATGAGTACCTTTAAGATTTCACAGGCCATTTTTATGCATTTGGATTCTCACACTTTAGGAGCCCCTAAAATGCCAGGTGAGTATAAATACCCCACATGTGACCCCATTTTGGAAAGAAGACACCCCTAGGTATTCTGTGAGGGGCATGGTGAGTCCACAGAATTTTTATTTCTTGGCACAAGTCAGCGGAATTTTTTTTTTTTTTTTTTTTTACAAAGTCTCATATTCCACTAACTTGTGACAAAAATAAAATTTTACATGAACTCACCATACCCCTCACAGAGTACCTTGGGGTGTCTTCTTTCCAAAATGGGGTCACATGTGGGGTATTTATACTGCCCTGGCATTTTAGAGGGCCCTAAATCGTGAGAAGAAGTCTGGAATCCAAATGCGTAAAAATGCCCTGTGAAATCCAAAGGTACTCATTGGTTTTAGGGCCCTTTGCGTACCAAGCTGCAAAAAGTGGCACACATGTGGTATCGCCGTACTCAGGAGAAGTAGGGCAATGTGTTTTGGGGTGTATTTTTATATATACCCATACTTTGTGTGAAAAATATCTCTGTAAACGACAACTTTTAAAATTTTTATACAAAGTTGACAATTTACAGAGATATTTCTCTCACCCAACATGGGTGTATGTAAAAATACACCCAAAACACATTGCCCTACTTCTCCTGAGTACGGCGATACCACATGAGTGACACTTTTGCAGCCTGGAGTGCGCAAAGGGCCCAAATTCCAACGAGTACCTTTAGGTTTTACATGGCGGCTCACAATTTAGCCCCGCCCAAAATGCCAGAACAGTAAACACACCCCACAAATGACCCCATTTCGGAAAGTAGACACCCCAAGGTATTCACTGAGGGGCATATTGAGTCCGTCTGAGATTTTTTTTTTTTTTGCCAGAAGTTATCAGAAATTGAAACTTTTTTTTTTTTTTTTTCCTCAGAAAGTGTCATTTTCCGCTAACTTGTGAAAAAAATGAAATGATACATGAACTCACCAAGCCCCTCCGCGAATACTTTGGGGTGTCTTCTATCTAAAATGGTGTGATTTGGGGGGTATTTATACTTTCCTGACATTCTAGCATCTGAAGAAACATGACAGGTGCTCAGAAAGTCAGAGCTGCTTCAAAATGCCGAAATTCACTTTTTTGCACCATAGTTTGTAAACGCTATAACTTTTACCCAAACCAATAAATATACACTTATTGGATTTTTTTTTATCAAAGACATGTAGAACAATAAATTTTGAGAAAAATTTATATAGAAATGTAGTTTTTTTTGAAAAATTTTACAACAGAAAGTGAAAAATGACATTTTTTTGCAAAAATTTCGGTCATTTTTGATTAATAGCAAAAAAAGTAAAAATGTCAGCAGCAATGAAATACCACCAAATGAAAGCTCTATTAGTGAGAAGAAAAGGAGGTAAAATTCATTTGGGTGGTAAGTTGCATGACGGAGCAATAAACGGTGAAAGTAGTGTAGTGCAGAATTGTAAAAAGTGGCCTGGTCATTAAGGGTGTTTAAGCTAGGGGGGCTGATGTGGTTAATCATTTATTGAACAAAAGCTCAAAACTCAACTCCAACACTGTTTTCTTGCTAAAAACATTAAGTGGCATGGAGACAGCTAACCTTATCTAATACCAGAATGCAGTAATGCTCTTGAGGGAAATCCATTGGGAGAGAAAATTAGCACATAAGCTATGGCTCTCAATAGAGATGAGCAAATCGAATCCCACAAAGTGGAATTCAATTCAAATTTCAGGATAAATTCAATTTGCCTTGAAGCCGAATTTCCTCGTGCTTCATGTTGATGCATAGATTTAACCTGAAATAGTGTAAAAAAAAAAAATCATACTTAACCCCTCCATTTGCTCGCGATAGGCCGGCCACCAGCTGCCATCTTGATTGAAAATCTCAGCCGAAATACCGTACGTGGTGACGTATGACATCACCACGCAGGCTAGCGTGATGACGTAATCTTGTCCCACGTTTGATTTCGCTCCAGATCTTCAAGCAAGATGGTGGCGGCCGGCTCATCGCGAGCAAATTGAGGCGGTAAGTTTTATTTACATTTTTTTAATTTTAATTTCACACTGTTTTTACACTCAGATACCGCGATCATGTATGAATGCGGCATCTGAGGGGTACAATGACGGGGGGGGGGGGGCAGTGCTATCGCAGCTTCCTGTCATTGCACCCGCTACTTACAAAATATGCGTTTCATGACGAAGTAATTTGTCACTAAGCGATTTTTTTAATAAAAATTAGCCGAATCAAACTTTTAAAAAATTTGCTCATCTCTGGCTCTCAATTAAGGAGAGTCCAACCCCGCCACCTCTTGGAGCTACATTGCTCCACTCCCCCTAAATTGGCCCACAGGCCTTAATTTCCTAAGCAAGTTGACCAGAGATCCCTCTTAGATCTAGAAATCCCATGCTGAAAAATTCACTGTCCCATACCATCACATCTGACCAGAATCTGTATACTAAGCTATACAAAGGCAATGCCAAAACCTTTTTTGAAAACATACATTCACAATAAGGTCACATTCTGGCATACTGAGCAACCTACCAAGAATGGTCACCAATTCAACTATCTGTGAACTACCATTTCTCTACTGCTCCCTTCTTTTAATGGCCACAAAACCATACATAGCTTTCTGATTAGATCACAATGCAAATCAGTTACTTACACAATCAGTTAGATTTGTGAGTTCTCTAACCCAAAGGAAGACATTATTCTATGCATGTCTTATTAGCTAGCCAATAAACAAATCCAACATTTTTTAATGAGCACAAATCTCTTTATCCCTCCATTTTTTTTTTGTTCATCAGTGCCATCAATGGATGATGGCACTGTTGCCATCAATGGATGATGGCACTGTTGCCATCAATGGATGATGGCACAGTAATTCGGAACAGAAAATATAGTAGAGTTTGCTTACTGTACTTTTTGTCGGTTCCAGAAAATTGGGGAGAAATAGCACAAAACTGTGGAATTTCATCCTTATTAACAGTTATTTTGCCCCCCGGGACACTGGCACTGCCAGAGGTGCCTAGCAATAACTTATCCCTCTCTCTTTTTATGTTGAAGATAGCTGTCAGCTCAAAAAGTGTGCTTATGCAAACAAAGGTACAAAAACACAGCAGGAAAGATTCAGATGTACGTACTTCAAAAGCTGCTTTTATAAACCAACAGCATTATAAAATGAACATTAAAAAAGCATTCATAGCCACTAGTCACTCTTGTTCTCTAGCTTTGGATGGTATCCTAATTCTACCGAATTACTGAAATAAATTGACTTTTTGATGATATTCTAATTTATTGAGATGCATAGTACACAAAACGGGGAAGTAGTATAAAAAATGAACATCTACAAAGTAGAAAAACAATTGAATAAGCTTGGATATAAAGATAATGGCACTGCACTGCTCTTTCTTTTTCAACATACAAACAGAGTCAGATTGTCATGTTCTAGCGAGGGTCCCACCGAACACCAGAAAATCTCAGGCAAACACGAGGCAAGCAATCTGACAAGGCATGGACCAACACAAATTCCTAAAACAAGATACATACATATCAGAAAACTGGATAAGCAGGCAAGTAACCAGTGGCAGAAGCCTGGACCCTATGCGGAACGACACATGGCGGTCACAGACAAGATGCAGAACCAGACAAGGTGACCTTGATGTCTTGGTGGCCACACAGAGGGGGCAGATGGAATAACCCAGGTCAGGTACATAGCTCCTGCACCCAGCAAGGCCAGAGACAGACTGCCCCCCAGGCCCAAAGCTAACAGGATTTTATAGCCCCAAGTAACCACCCCAAACCAAGACATTAACCCCACACAAACCAGGAGCCAGGGAGTGGAAAGTAAGTAAGAGACAGTAAACCCAGAGGCCGCTGCTACTACACATTTCCCCTGGCAACAAACATACACGGAATTCACTGTAGCAAGTAACCCAGAACATAAACGTGAGCAACAAGGCAACCCGTGTCACAGAGAAACACACTGTGACACAGGTAGAGCCAGTAGAAAACCTTTCACTTTTTTTTTTTTTGTGTAGTAAGTCACAGTTTTCCATGTAATTTGCAGTATATCCTCCAAACTCTTTATGCCTCCTCAGTTCCTGTAGTTGATCAGAAATTAAGGGGAAAAATATTGAAGTACTGTAGACATCACTATAAGCCCACAAAGCACATCAAAAGTCTTAAAAGTCTATTTACTCATGCATGTGTTCTCAAATGGTAGAAGGGAGCAAGCTGCTGCTATATACCTCTGACAATGGCTTATTTCCTTAGGAACAAACGGATTGGACATGATTATATTTAACTTAGGCTACTTTCACACTAGTGTTTTCAATTCTGCTATTGAGATCCGTCATAGGATCTCAATAGCAGGGAAAACACTTCAGTTTTGTCCCCATTTATTGTCAATGTGGGCAAAACTGAACTGAACGAAACAGAATGCACCAAGTTGCATTCTGTTCCATTTGGTTGCGTTCCCGTCGCGGACAGGATAACGCTGCAAATGTAAGTCAATGGGGACGGATCCGTTTTCTCTGACACAATAGAAAAGGGATCCATCCCCCGTTGACTTTCAATGGTGTTCATGAAGGATCTGTCATGGCTAACCGGATCAGTTCATGACGGATGCATGCTGTTGTATTTATTATAAGGAAGCGTCCATGACGGATCCGCAAAAAATGCTAGTGTGAAAGTAACCTTACTGTACACCCTTTTTTCCCAGATATCTTTTAAATAAGTGTTGATTTAGCGTCTGCTATATATTAGATTTTCAGCTAGTTCAGCCTATTGTAATCTAATGTGGCCACTTTTAATTAGAACATAGATAAGCAGTATGAAAATGTTATTGTCTATACATTAAAGGTACTGTCCAAAAGAGTTAAAAATCTCAGACAACCCCTACAATGTTTTAAAATAAAAACACGTGGTATACTCACCTGTTTCTCCAGCGGCATTCTCAGTCTGATATTCCCACACTGTTTCTTTACAAACAGCAGTATTGACATGTCTGGATACAGCACATGACAATGACTGTATTCAAGGTAGTCTAATACTCCCAATGCAGCAATAAATGTCACCCACATTTTCTCACACCTCGCACCCTCTGTGACCTTTCACAAGTCTTTCAAACTATATATTCATATTTATGTAGAGGGATGATGTCTCAATATTTGCAATTACATTAGCTAATCTCTAGTTTTCAAATCACGTTCAAAAAGCCTTTAGCACCTTCAAGCCCTTTGGTCATTTTGCTGAACATAATCTTGGGCAGAATAGAGAGTGAAACCATATGGCATACTTAGTCCATTAGCAATAATTTGCTAGATCACAAGGTATGCCTGGTAGATGTTATGAAAGCCATTATTTACTTTGTAACCAATCACTTCCACATCAGTACCTTTTCAAGGGAGGCATTAAGACGCATCAGATGCATATTCATATTCTAAGGAAGTAGACTAAAAAAAAAATACTGCTACTGACAAAATGACAGGCCTGCTCTCTCCCTTCGGCCGCAAGGACGCTTCTAGAAAAATCTCTTTTAACCAACTAACAGACAGCATATTTTCCTCTAGACAACAGAATATCATAGATAAAGTACACAATAGCTACTACAAATATGGAGAACATTTTGAGATATTGCTAGCCTGTGCACTTCAACCCTGCCTACCACAGTCCAAACCAGTCCTGCTAAATTATGGCATGTCCATTTCTAGTGACTCACCTGATACATTGGTGTGTAGGGAATATCTAGAAGGCCATGCATAGTGTTGAATGAACCAAAACTGTAAAGTTGGGGTTCGTACCGGACTTTAGGGTTTTTTGTACCCGAACCCGAACTTTTCCGTAAAAGTGTTCAGTGTTCGGCCGCTTAATAAAGGTTGTTAAAAGGCTGCAGTGCAGCCAATCAACAAGCTTTTAAGATGTGTGCCCTTAGAAGCCATCACAGCCATGCCTACTAATGGCATGGCTGTGATTGGCCAGTGCAGCCTGTGACCCAGCCTCTATATAAGCTAGAGTCACGTAGCGTCACACGTCACGTCAGCTCTTACTAGTGTAGGCATTGGATGCTGCTGCTGTGAGGGAGAGATTAGGAAATAATCTGATATCAGAGCTTGGTGTGAAGTCTACGATCTACATCAGTTTTCTTTGTGGGTGCAATGCAACATTTTTGTACGCTGCCCTGAGCCCAGTGACACAGAAAAATACGTTTGAATCCGTCTGTTAGTTAAGTGGACGTCGGCGGCAATTATGTGCCAGGGACAATAATTTAATCCTGTTCTTGTAGTTCAGTGGGCGACATATATTAATTTTTTTACATGTACCTGCACCGCATATGTGCCAGGGGAAGGAAAAATAATATAGGTAATCCGTCTGTGAGTTCAGGGACCCAGGGGTTGACATATTCACATTTTTTTCTGTAAAGTACCCCTTTGCTGCATATATGACAGTGTAATCAATTCAGTTAATCCATCTGCTAGATTCTGGGGGGACAAATTAATTTGTTTTGCTAAAAAGTACGTATGCGGACTGTGATAGTTAAAGAAAATCAGTAAATCCATCTCTTTCCTTGTGGGTAAAAAAGGCATCTTTTTTATTTATTTTTTGCCAGAAAGTACCTTTGCGGCCTGTGCTGCATTTGTGATAGTGAATGAAAATCATTAAATCCATCTGTGATATTGTGGTTGAAAAAAATCACCTTTTTTTTTTTACTAGAAAGTACCTTTGCGGCCTGCACTGCATTTCTGAGAGTGAAAGAAAATCAGTAAATCCATCCATTTCATTGTGGGTGAAAAAATCATCTTTTTTTTGCTAGAAAGTACCTTTGTGGCCTGTGCTGCAGTTCTGATAGTAAAATATAATCAGTAAATACAACAGTGACATTGTGGGTGAAAAAAAATCACTTTTTTAAATAGCTATAAAGTGCCTTTACGGCCTACACTGCATTTTGTGATAGAGAAAGAAAATCAGTAAATCCATCTGTTTCATTGTGGTTGAAAAAAATCATCTTTTTTTGCCAGAACGTAACTTTGTGGCCTGTGCTGCATTTGCGATAGTGAAATATAAACATTAAATCCATCTGTGACATGGTTGGTGAAAAAAATCACCTTTTTTTTGCTAGAAAGAACCTTTGTGGCCTGCACTGCATTTCTGATAGTAAAATATAATCAGTAAATACAACTGGGACATTGTGGGTGAAAAAAAATCACTTTTTTTTTGCCATAAAGTACCTTTGCGGCCTGCACTGCATTTATGATAGTGAAAGAAAATCAGTAAATCCAGCTCTTAGATTGTGGGTGGACATTTCCACGGTTATGAGGCCAGTCATTCACAAGGGGCTTGGAGGGTGTGTTCCTGCTGCACTGCATACCTGACAGGGAAACATATTCTGTAAATTCGACATTCAGATTGCTGGGTGATCTGTACCCCTTTTTTCTTTCAAAGTACCCCTGCACTGCATATCTGACTGGGAAACATATTCTGTAAATTTGGTGGCGTTTAGATTGTTGGGTGATCTATACCTCTTTTTTCTTTCAAAGTACCCCTGCACTGCACACCTGACTGGGAAATACATATTTTAAATCCATCTGTGAGTTTGGTGGGTGAACGCAAAGAATGAGGAGAGCGTCAAAGGGATGTTGCCCTGGTCAGTGGTGCTGTTTGTGGAGGTGGAGCTCCTGTTGCAGGGAGAGGACGTGGTTGATCTGTGTCAGCTACACGCACAAATAAAACACCTTCCTCATGTGCGCGTAGGCGACAGAACGTTCAAAGTTATTTTGTAGGACCAAATGCCGGTCTACGAATGGTGAGGCCAGAACACGTACAGGTGATAGTAGATTGCGTTGCTGACAGTTCCTCCAGTTCTCTCACATTGTCTCCCACCCGATCCCCTGCTAAAAGCTCAGAGTTGGCACCTGCAGCCCATGGGCATCTATCTTTCACCTCACCCCCTTGCAAATCAGCCAAGCAGTCTGAGCCCCAGGTCATGCAGCAGTCTCTTATGCTTTTTGATGACTCTGCTGGCAGGGTTTCTGTAGGCCATCCACATAGCCCTGCCCCAGAAGTGGAAGAGATTGAGTGCACCATTGCCCAACCACTGATGTGGAGGATTATTAGGTTCTAGACCCAACATGGAATCAAGGTCATGCGAGTGACGTGTGCAATTCGGAGGAAGAGGTGGTGGTCGCACAGAGCCACCAGCAAAACAAAAAATAGGAGCAGGGTGCAAAAGCATGCCTGCTACTGCCCACTGCACCCAGGGACCGAGCACACCAAAGCAAGCTCCAAGGAGTTCTGTGGCATGGCAGACAATGTGCTGATGACAAGACACGAGTGGTTTGCACGCTGTGCAATAAGAGCCTGAAGCGAGGTATAAAAGTTCTAAACCTGAGCGCAACCTGCATGACCATCTAAATGCAAAACACAAGCTGCAGTGGAGTAAACACTTCAAACACCAAGAAAGGTCTCCGGTTCCTCCTGCTCCCTCTTCTGCTTTAGTCTCAGCCTCTTCCCCCACCTCTTGAGTGACAGTGGCACATGGCACTCTGCAAACAGAGGATGTGGCAGCAGCGCCACCACCTCCGTCACCAAGCATCTCCAGAATCTCCCATGGTAGCGTTCAGCTGTCCATTTCCCAAACACTGGAGAGAAAGAGGAAGCACCCCCCTACCCCCGATCCCTGGCCCTGAATGCCAGCATTGCAAAATTCCTGGCCTTTGAAATGCTGTAATTCCATCTGGAGAGATGGAGAGCCTGTGCAAGCAGCAGCAGGCGATAGTGGAGTTTCAGCTGCAGCACGCACGGGTGAGTCGCTCTGCAGAACAGCACCACTTCACCACCAATGAGTGGGCCTCCATGCGAGACCTGTGTGCCATGTTGCGCTGTTTCAAGTTCTCCACCAACATGGCCAGTGCCTATGACGCCATGATCAGCGTTACTATCCCACGTCTATGTTTCCTTGAAAAAACAGTTAGGGCGATGATGGAAGAGGAGGAGGAAGAGGGATCATTTCCACAGTTATCAGGCCAGTCATTTACAAGTGGCTCAGAGGGTGGGTTCCTGCACCAACATAGGCCAGGTACACAATTGTCCAGCCAGGGCACAGTTCTGGAGGATGAGGAGGAGGAACCGTGTTCACAGCAGGATGGCACCCAAAGCAGCTCAGGGCCATCACTGCAGCGTGCCTGCCACAGAGGACAGCCAAGTTGCCTACATTCTAACCAGTGCTGATTACTGGGTGCCACCCTGCTGGATCCCTGTTTCATGGACAATATGCCATCCTTAATTCCCTCACTGGAGCATGATCGGAAGATGTGCGACTACAAGCGCACGCTGCTAGATGCACTGCTGATGGCATTCCCACCTGACACCGGGGTCTCAGTGGAAGCACAAGGCGAAGGCAGGGGTGGAGGTAGAAGTCACCAATGCAGCTGGGGCACCACCAGCATCTCAGAAGGCAGGACCGAAATGTGGAAAAGCTTTGTCACGACGCCACAACAACCAGCACCACCAGCTGATAAGAAATGTCTTAGTAGGAGGCAGCATTCCTACATCATGGTGGAACAGTATGTGTGTACACGCTTACATGTACTGACTGATGAGTTTGCCCCATTCAACTTCTGGGTCTCCAAATTGGGCACATGGCCTGAACTTGCACTTGGTGCCTTGGAGGTGCTGGCCTGCCCTGCAGCCAGGGTATTGTCTGAACGTTCATTTAGCATGGCAGGGGGCGTTATCACAGACAAGCGTAGCCGCCTGTCCACAGCCAATGTGGACAAGTTCCCATACATTAAACCAGGCATGGATCCCACAGGACTTGTCCTACCTTGTTATACTCCAATGCACTTTCTTTTTGTTTTCTTTTCTATATTTCCCAATGTTTTGGGGTCTACCCAAATTTAAAAACAAATCAAAAAACAAAACCTCTCCACCACCGCTTTCACCTACACCACCACTTCCACCACCTCCTCAACCTCCTACTCCATATGGACCTCCTCCTCCTCCTACTTCATAATTTTTTTGTAATCTATCTTTCTATCTATCTTTCTATCAATCATTATTAATTAAGTGTAATCGTTTTCATTTGGCTACAATTTGGCATACATAGTTCTGAAGGCTGAAGTACTGTTCTTCCCTTCGCTGGGCAGACCTACAAATGGAACTATACTTACCTGCTTCTCAGTGCTATCTTTCCGTTTGTTTTCTCCTCAGCATAAGCCGCTCACAGGATGTAAACTTCCATTTTTACACTGCTGCAGCTAATTGCTAGCTACAGCGGGGACCTGCTCCCTCTGTGTCATGTGACCTTTTGCCAATGATTGACTACAGCAGTATCAAAAACGAAGTTTACATCTTACAGGTGCAGAGGAGCAGACAAGGCTGGAGAGAGAATAAGCGGGGAGCCAGCACTGGGAAGCAGGTAAGTTTGCTTCCCTTTGCAGGTCTGCCAAAGAGGGGAGGTTTGCTAAAGCCCACCACAAAAATTCACAGCCTTTAAAGGATAAAAGTCTTATATAAGTTATTTGTTTACAGATTCCACTATGAGCATTAAAGGACATTTTAAATAAAATGCAAAATGTCCTTACAATAGGTTAATGTGAATCTAAGTAGACGTCTATAGATTTATATGCCAACTACTGAGAAACAGAGTAGACCATGTATAGAAAATCCCTACTTAATTGTTTTATGGCAGGTCTAGTTTTTAGTCTCAGTCTAGCTCTCATCGAGGCAGAGCAAATTAAATATTAAAGACAAAGGAATACAACTCTTAATTCGTTGTCAGCATTTTTACTTACTAGCCCTGAACTTGTCATACAAAATAGCAAAGTTTGATAGTCCTCTTAATAATTATGTACAACTCTTGCTTAATAAATCTTCATTACTGACATTTAAATTTATAATTACAATTGTTCAGCATTTCTTCTAATTAGAGGCAATTACTAATCCCAATAGTCAAAACGGGTTTAAAGAATACTTAAGCTATTTGCTTAGTAAGTCATTTACAGTATTCTGTATGTTATTGTAGTAAAGACATTTTAAAAGGAAAGAACTAAAACCTACAAAAACCAAAGTAACCAAGAACCTTTTTGAACACTGTTGGAAGTATAGGCTTTTTAGTGTTAGCAATCTAATGTACATCCAGAATGCAGATCACCATTGTTTTACAGTTATTAATATATACTTGGCCAGTGGTGCTAGCTCTTTAGAAAAAAAACATATATCTGAACATTCTGTATCATTTGATTGTGTAAACACTCAGGAATTCGTGCATAAAAATTGGTATAGAAAACTGGTGGATTACTTGCTTGTACTAGTGTGTGTCTGTACTCACTAACACTTCAAACAGGTAGTTTGGATTTATTGTGAATGAAAATGTCCAATTCTAATGAATTCAGATAAAAATGTATTTTATCCTAAGTGCCCTGAGAATTGTTGCATGACACTCTGAGGCCTCCTAGATAGGCCACCTAATATTTTTGTATCTATTTTTTTATTTTATTTTTTATTTTAACTGTTTCTATCACATTCTGTCTGTGTATCCTCTGTAAACTCTTAAACCAAAGACAGCAATAGTAAATACTGTCAGAGTGACTCTGGTATATACAGATATGGTAAATGCATTCTTGACTGTGTTAAAAAAGCCTAAAAAACAAAGTCTAAAAACAATATCAAATGTATGACTTTTAAAATAGAATAAAAAAAGTTTTAAAAATGTTCCCTTATTGAGGGCAGATGCTTGCCGGTGTTTAAACACATACAGTGTTATAGGAAGAAACATTGGCTTGTTCTAAACAAGTGGTCCAAAAATTAAGCCTTAACGTGGTGAAGATGTCTGTCTGTGTTTATACACATGTTCTGAAAAAGCATCAGAAAATTATTCCTTTTTTGGGGAGCAGCAGCAGTATAGTGTGGATGTGGAACCTCACAGACAAGGCAGAAGATATGCAGCTGTGTTGGGGGTAAAAGTAGTGGCAGCAGTACCATCATAGTATGAAACTTGCCAGACAAGGCAGAAGATGTTTGCCTGTGTAGGAGTAGTAGTAGTGGCAAGACAATAGATAGATGTGTGGCTGTACAGAGATAGTAGTTGTGTCAGAAGGGGGTGCAGCAGCTGCTGTATCATCAGTAGAAGAAGAGGTGCAGTATGGAACATGAAGGACAGACAGCGACAGTGACATGATTGGGCCAGGGATAAATAGCCACTGTCAGCAAAGGCAGATCTATTGGTTGGCTAGCTAAAAGTGTGTGAAAATCCTCATGGATCCGTGCCTCATTGATTTTAACAAATGTGTTGTTTTCTACACTTGTGGAATACAATTTTGTCTGCTGGGGTGTTATAACACAATCTGCCGCGCTGAATACCCTCTTTGACAGTACATGTGAGTCTATACAATAGCAAACTGGGCCAGTTCTGACTACTTTTTCAGGCTGACTGTCTAGAAGTCCATGAAGTTAAGAAGTAAGGTATGTGCCGGAGAAAGGGAGTATTTCACAGAGGCCTGAACCTGGTTTCTGAGGAGGTGCATATGTTTGCTGTGCATCAATTTGCCACAGCACTTGATCCCTTCCCTTAGTATTGTACTCCGCATGCCTACTTTTTCTTTTCTTGTATTTTTTCCATATACTTTTATCTCCCTTGTTATTAGTGACTATTAGAAATTATACTGTTCAAGAATGCAATAGCTAGAAGTAGTGATGAACCTCGATGATCAGCCTTATCAAGGTACCGATTCTAGATTGTTGTCTGATCATTAGTAATTGTACGTTTCTATTTCTTCTTGGTCTTAAAACTGATTATAAACAAATATTTTAAAAGATAAAGCTGTTCCATAATGTTCATCAAAATGAATTGGCTGCAGCTGGTGCTGTTATGGCTTATTGTAAGACACATGGGCATTAGGGATCTGCTATGCGAAAACTGCAGCAAGCTATGACCAGAGGATATCCTGGTAATAAAAAGATTTTGCCTCCCTTATGGTATCTGAAAACATTCCCTCATTTTAGGCTAGTTTCACACTAGCGGCAGGGCGGATCCGACAGACTGTTCAGCCTTTCGGATCCGTCCTGCTGCTATTTTGCCATGCCGCCGGACTGCTGCTCCATCTCCATTGACTATAATAGAGAGAGGACGCCGGACTAAAACTACGACATGTTCAACATTTAGTCCAGCGGCCTCTCTCCATGCACTGCCGTGCTGCATCGGAACTCTGCCCCCATTATAGTCAATGGGGACGGCGCGGCAGTCCAGCGGCACGGTGAAATAGCGGCAGGACGGATCCGACAGGCTGAACAGCCTGTCGGATCTGTCCTGCTGCTAGTGTGAAACTAGCCTTACTTTGATGGCAAGGGTCCAAAGGCATGGCTATCCAGTAGTCATCACTTTCCTTAATGCTAACAATATGCTTGTCAGCACATAAGCAACCAAACATGTGTGATACCCCAGAGTGGGTACTACCATTCCTACACCCTGCAACTGTCTCTAATGGCTAACCAATAATTTAATCTGTGTATTTATTCCAGGTCCTCTTACATTGTGCCTTAATCGTATTGCTATGAAACTGTTATGTAATGTGCCTGCCTTCACCAGCAGGTGGCAGTGTATCTGGCAGAAAGATCCTTAGTTAGAATGGAACTTTCCGTTCCATTCTCCCACCTTTTGGGCAGAGGTAGTCTCGTCCTGCTTCCTACCAAGAGATAGTTGCAGGAAGATATAGTCAGTCTAGAGTCAACACTGTGGCCCCCCCCCCCCCTCCTGCAGAAGGAGTCTCCCAAGGGAAACAGCTCATAGAGCACCTTAACTTATTGCAGTTTATAGAAAAAAGTATTAAGAGGGGGTCAACAGCCCAAGGCGCCCCACTCAAAGGTACCAGATCCGAAGCCAGAGTTTAGCACAGCAGAGAAAGCAAGGTATCCAAGTTTCCCAGCCAGTTTACCCCAAAACCTGCTGGAGCTAGAGAACGATCCAATATTGTCTGGATACAAGTTTATTCAAGTAAAGCAGTTAAACTTTATAAAGTCTGTACTCAGATTATTCTCCACCAACTACAACTTGCTCCTTTATTGCTAAGGAGTCTAACCCTGTGGAATAACAGTATCCAGGTAGAAGCACCATGACACACACCACTTGGCATTCCTATAAACCTGGGCCACGGTCAGTCCTAGGGGGTGGCATCTTGCACATGCAGTGCTCACTAGCATAACTGAGGACCCATTTTTTCAGGTCCCACCCCCCTACTACAATGAGTGGTCATGGCCACTGTCATCATAATTATCATCAGTCTCTCTCCTGCGCCAAGAAAGCCTCCTCCTGCTGCTTCTCTTCCTCCAGTGTTAGCTCCCTATCCTTCCTCTTCCATGTGGGTTTTCAACAGCTGCAGGGTGACCAGAAAAATATGGAAGCAGTTGTTCTTCTACCATCCCCTGTTACATCAGCATGAGCATTTGCTGTAATATCAGGAGAATTACATTGTGGTCCCAACTCACAAATGTGGTGGCCTGATTATGCAACACAAATCATTGATGAGCTGCCATTGCCTGACCTAAAAACAACACATGCTCCATTGTTGTAGTCTGGTGAATGATGAAATCAATCACTGGTTTATGCTGCTCAAAAAGATACTCCAGCATATGCAAGGTAGTATTCCAGCGAGATTGAACATTGCTGATCAAGCAGTGCAATGGCAGACCGTTCTTTCGCTGTTCAGGAGGGAGTTCCTTGTCACATAAAATGGCTGAAATGCAAGGACAAACTTCTGGACATGGCTAGCGTCTTGTGTAAGCTACAGTTGACATCAATTATTTGAGAAGAGGCTACTTGTACACAATTTTGATGAAGACCTGGAACTTGAGTATTATTGTCATCAATGTTTTGAACTCAAGACCTGGAAAACAATTGTCATTAATTTTAAACAACTTTTCTTTTAGAAAAAAAATGCAATTAGTCAGATGCACAACTCTGAAACATGGGGTTTTGGAAATCAACTTTCATTATTTTATTTTATTTAATTAAAAAAGAAAAACATAGCAAAAGAAAAAAAAGAAGATAAAAACCTGGTACAGGAGACATAATCTAATACAATATTAGGGGTCATGGATAAATGGATATTTTGGAATACAATTTACATGACCCTTTTTGAAAAATAATTGGCAGTCGGACGGAGTCCAATACAATAAGGGCCAGCTATAACCCCTAGAAATAAGCATGCCGTTTGGGGGTAGAAAAAACCAAGGGAGTCAGTTATCAATCTGAAATATACCTAAATTAAATATACCTAAATTTGCAACTTTTCTCCGCTCACACCAGGTCTAAAATTGTGGGCATAGCGCGAGCATGGAAAGGGGACCAGCCCGCAGGCCCATCTCATTCACCAGTTTTACTCCTGTTTCAGGTGTAGAAAATGATCTAAATGTAAGACAGCTCGGAAGCGTCTAAATGCCGGTCTTAATAAATGTGCCCCTAATTACAGGCGCCACAGCCAGATTTGAAAATGGATGTCTATTGAAGAAACCTTTGTTGGAGGTCAAGGAACGATTTACACTGGATTAATGAGGTGAGACAGCCCCTTTAATTCTCCTCTTTCCTCCTCCCAGCACTGCCTGCTTCAACCCCCCAGACTTCCTGCTTCTCTGGCCACAGCTCTTATTGGCTGTCAGGCTGACTGCAAAGCATTGTGGGCAAGCCCGCTGGCCATGGACCCACCCAGAGTCATGTGATCTTCCATCTTCATCTTCCCTGCCCTGTTTCTCTCTACTAGTGTACTGAATTTTAAATGCAGAATGACAGGTACTTTTTTGCATCCGATTTGCCAAAACTTCAGATTTCTTTTGGAAGACGAATTTTTGTGAACTTTGTGACAAATTCAATTTATATAGAATTAATTTGCTCATCTCTAATTGTGAATTATTGCAGATTGAGTCTGGTAGAAGCACACCCTCCTATTTGCTCCATGCTGTGTTGATCCACTTTGCTGCTTACTCCTTAGCAGCATCGGTGGCAAGTATGTTTGCTGCCACTGGATGGCAAAAGGAATGTCCTGCTGTGAAGAATTAGAGAAACAGTGAGGACAGAGTTTTATTTTATTTTTATTTTTTTTAAATATGCCTCTATTCATCCCATAGTATGTGACCTAGGAGGAGATCTAATTTAATAGCTTATTGTAATGGTCTTTTCAATTTTTATTTAATAGCATAAATGTTCGGATAAAGTAATATATCTATCTATCTATCTATCTATCTATCTATCTATCTATCTATCTATCACCTATATTTTAGTGTTTTTTTATATTTTCTATTTAGACTAGCATATCTATCTATTTATCTATCTTGTTGAATGCTACTTTTTACTGTGTCTCCTAACAGTGTCTAAGATCATTTTTCTGCATATTGATGTGGAAATTATTAATAGGAGCTGTTGATAAGTACTAGTGCTATGTCAAAGCTTTCTGTGCCACATAATAGTGCATTTCAAAAATTTAGAGCAGAGTACATCTGTTTAATCATTCAAATGGTTTATTTCTTTCTTGAAATGGAATCACCCAAAGTAACCACTCTGCATAAACCATATATATTTTTAGCAGTGTTTGAGTGATTGATTTCATTATCCTAATGGGGAATAATCCATAGAACAAATGGAAAAGCTTTTCATGACCACTTTACAAAAATATTGTGTGAAAATATGTGAAGAAAATATAAAAAACACACTATAATAATAATTATATTGACACTAACTCTATGAAGCATAGCAGGTATATATATTTTTCAGTTATAACACATAGCAACACTGTATACCCGCATAGTTTTTATCAGTTGCAGCTGATAAAAAGGACATGTATTGTATAAACTTCATATTAATTCAAGATTGAAGCATGGCTTTGTTTTGTACTATCACAGGCTTTTTTTTTGTGCAAATGTATATAGTTTTTCAACAAATCCTATATACTGTATTTGTATATATCTGCAATTCATATTCTACAACTGCTTAGTGTACTATGGCTCTTTTTTGTATTTTGAACTCTGCATTTAGTATCCTCATGTTATCATTTTATTCAGATATAGTAGGATATTGCATGTTTTATATTCTCAAAATTTGTTTTATCTATGCGCAGAAAAGGCATTTAGGAGCAGTTGTTGGGGGGGAAAAGTTTACATTATGCACTGAACTGTGTGTCAAATGGCATGGTTTTATGGTATATTGTACATTTAAGCATCTTTTAATATAGTACATGGCATTTACAATTTGATATTGCAAAACCTAGCAACGGCCTGAAAATGTGTATATAACAACCTCTAGTCTCATATGATTCAGATTGTTTATGAAAAGATGTTATCTCTTTTTGCTACTTTTTTACACATTTTTGCTCTTTCTCACCCCCTACACACTTTTAAAGGGTTTCTGTCACCTGAACAATGTGTGCTAATGTCAGCTGAACATAACTATATTAGTGCCATCACATTGGCTGCTGCCGTTATTGAGAAAAACAAACTTTTATAATATGCTAATTAATTAGCCTCTAGGAGCCGGGGGGGAGGGGGTGTTGCCCTTGCTCCTAGAGGCTCCGTTCTCCCACCTCTTACAACGCCCTGCTTCAATAGATTGACAGGGCCAGGCAGCATTGGTGTCCTACCTCTGGCCCTGTCTGCAGTGTAACTATCGCGCCTGCGCAGTCCCGTTCAGTATATGTGCAGTGCAGTGAGTAAAGGGCGCTCGCTGGCTGCCACCTTCCTCACTGCGCCTGAGCCAAATACTGAACAATGCGAGATCTCCCCAGCTCACAGGGGCAGCAGAAGGAGGTGAACGCGGCCTGGCCCTGACAATCTAGTGACGCAGGGAGAACGGAGCCTCTAGGAGCAGGGGCAACGCCCCCCCCCCCTCTTCTAGAGGCTAATTAGCATATTATAAAAGTTCATTTTTCTCAATAATCACAGCAGGCAGTGAGATGGCACTAATTAGCACATCGCTATTGTCAGCCAGCTTAAAACCCATTTTTCAGGTAACAGAAACCCTTTAAGCTCTTGAACACAATGACAGCAACAGTAAATGATGTCAGAGTGACATTGACATACATAGCTAAGGGTTAGTGTGTGGCTGACATTGTTAACAAACAGCATGCTTAAAAACACACTCTGCCATTGCATGTGATTTTTCAGATTAAAAAGCTTTCAAAAATCTGTCTCTTATTAGGGTAGATGGTTCTTGAACACATTGTTATGGGAAAAAACTTGGCTTGTTGGGATCAAGTGTCCAATAATGATGCCTTAACGAGGGTAGATTCTTGCCCCGCTATGGGCCATGACAGCCACATAAAATCCTCCTAACGCTAAGTCCTACCTGTTATGGGCCACGACAGCCACATAAAATCCAGGGAGTGTGGGCCCAGCAAGCATGCTGGGATAAACCGTACTTATTAACCCCTTCTGGTGCTATAACAGCCTCCACTAGATCCAGGGATGCAGGTACCAACATGCATGCCGAGCCCACTATGCACTCTTCCTGGAGCCAGATGGCTACTAGCAGGTAATGTAAGTACACATTCAGATTTATACTCACTCTGATTGAAAACCAGCATCTAGGGCAGAAAAACTAGTCAGGTGTGCACGACTGAAAAGGAGGTCGCCACACCTCCAGCATATACTACACAGAAACACAAGGGGGGTCAGTCAGCACCACCTGCAGGGTGCTGTTGCATCTTTTTGTTTATATGTATATTGCCATGGCTACGTGCACCTGCGTGCAGGTGGTGCTGACTGACCCCCCCTTGTGTTTCTGTTTAGTATGTGTTGGAGGTGTGGCGACCTCCACTTCAGTCGTGCACACCTGACTAGTTTTTCTGCCCTAGATGCTGGTTTTCAATCAGAGTGAGTATAAAGCTAAATGTGTACTCACATTACCTGCTAGTAGCCATCTGGCTCCAGGAAGAGTGCATAGTGGGCTCGGCATGCATGTTGGTACCTGCATCCCTGGATCTAGTGGAGGCTGTTATAGCACCAGAAGGGGTTAATAAGTACGGTTTATCCCAGCATGCTTGCTGGGCCCACACTCCCTGGATTTTATGTGGCTGTCGTAGCCCATAACAGGTAGGACTTAGCGTTAGTACCCACTCTAGGAGACAACCGTGTCGGGGTGAGTGGGCTTACTACCTTTTGATCAAAATGTAAACTAATGTCTCCACTGTTTGCATGTAATATCATTAATGTCCTCTTATAGCTCCCATCTTGGGCAGAGCTCTGGTTGCAGGGTGCTGTTGCATCTTTTTGTTTATATGTATATTGCCATGGCTACGTGCACCTGCGTGCAGGTGGTGCTGACTGACCCCCCTTGTGTTTCTGTGTAGATTCTTGCCCCGGTTTATACACACACATTAATGTCAGTGTCACGGGGTGCCAACGATGTGCTCTCTCTCCTAACCCGGCCGTACACCTCTCCTCAGCGTGGCTTGCGTCCTCGGTTCCCCCAGCAACCAGGATAAGTCTGAGCACCGAGCTGGGCACTTGGTGCTCAGCTGGGTGCTGCAGGGTCAGTCATGTGATGCTGGCCACGTCACATGACCCCTGCTAGTCAGTATTTAAACAGGCAGCCTGCTGGCCACAGATTGCCTGTTATTTATTTCACCGGCTGTTTTGTTTGACCTAGCGTGTTACTTCCTACTGTTATCCGACGATCCTCTGCCTGCTCCTTGTGTACTTCGCTGCTCTCTTCTGACCCCCGGCTTCCTCCTGACGATCCTCTGCTTGCTCCTTTGGTATTTTGTGACTCTCCTGGTATTCAGACCCCAGCTTCTTCTGACGATCCTCTGCTTGCTCCATTTGTACTTCGTTGCTCTCCTGGTATTTGACCCAGTCCGTTCACATTCTGTTTTGTGTCTTGTCTGTCTCCCCTGCACCAAGTTAGGGACTGTCGTCCAGTTGTCCCGTGTCATTAGGACTTGCGAGGCAAGTAGGCAGGGTCAGAGGTGAGGGTTGAGTGCAGTGGTCACTTCCCTCCCCCCTGTCTTTGTGTGTACGCGACCGTTACAGTCAGAAGAAACAGTGGATTGTTTTGCACAAGGACCCAGAAATTATACATTAACGGGGGCAGAATGGCTGCCCATATTTATACACACACAGTGTTAATTGTCAGAACAAAAAGTGGCTTGTTCTGAATTAGCCTGGAAAAATTCTCCTTTTTAATTGGGAGCAGCAGTACAGTGTGGCTGTGGAAGGGTTGGCAAATAGTCCCTGCAACGGTAGTGGCAGCAGTAGCCGCATAGCATGGAACAGACAAGGCAGTAGATGTGTGTGCAGCTCTTTAGGGGTAGCAGTAGTGGCTGGCAGGCAAACAGCGGCAGTGGCATAATGGCGGCAGCAGTAGTCATATGTTTTGGAACATGATAGTTTGCAGGCAGATAGCAGTTTGGTGAAACTATGCCCTCTGCCATGCTAAAAACTCTCTTTAAGATAAAAGTGGAGGCCTGATAATATACAACAGGGAGAGCATACTGGGCCAGTTCCAGCAACTGCTCCAATCTACCTGCCAGAAAGTCCATGATATTAGTTAACACCATATGTGCTGTAGAAAGGCCAGAGTCCAGGACAGACTAAAATTGGGTATTGAGGCAATACATCTCCATTTGCTCATTTATATGAACCTGGTGCAGGACATGAAAAAAATTCTCTATCATGTTGATGATACTGAACTGGCTGCTGTTGCTTCTGCTGCTTGTGGTAGCAGGAGATGGTGAAGCCATCATGGACAACTATGGCCTACTACTGCTACTGCTACTACTTCTACTACTACTACTACTTCTGGCTGGATAGCTGGTGCTGCTACGACCCACATTCTAGCTCTACATCTTTCATTTGAAATCTTTCTGTGTTCCTGAAATTTTTGGAACTAAATGTACAGTTTACAAATCTAGTTTCTGGAACTTAAAGACAGGGAGGTGCAGTATGATGTCCTTCCCTTTCCACAAACACACTGAATACACTGCTACAGGCAGTTGACTGTAGAAAAATTGCAGTATTGATGCCACTAACAGATTTGGGCCTAATGTCTTTTGTGTGCTAAAATATGCAGATTCCGAAAATAAATCTTTCACTAGTTAAAACACGAGTTGTCCAACTACTATGCGATTATTTCCCCCGCATCACCACACAAACACTTGAACTGTGTGGAGATGCACCAATAAGCATTTAATATAAACAATCTACCCTGCTTATTATAAGACACTTCAATGCTGTTTTCCCAGATTTCAACCCCTCAAAAAATATTAAATTTCAACTATGTGGAGATGCACCCACACATGGATTTTGGCCTGCTATATCCAGTGAAAAATATTTTTCTCCGCTACCCTGCATATTGTAAGACACATATATGCTGCGGTATGTTCCCAAACTTCACACCCTCAAAATATGTGCAGTGAAAAGTATTCCTAGGTTACCCTGCGTATTGTAAAACACAGATATTTTGCACAGCAAGCCCTCCCCCCACTTCCTCTTAGAGTTAAACACAACAATAGCTGATCTCAGGGAGACCAGCTACAAAAAACACCGCGGAGCCTCACTTAAGAGTCTCAACACAGCAATCCGAAGTGCAAAGTTCCCTGGGAAACAGGAATATGCAAAATAAATGTGGAGCCCCAGTTATAGGTCTACAACACAATGAAAGCCAGATATCCCTCAAAGGAAGGAAAACCAAGCAAAGGGGTGTCTCCATTATAGAGATCACCAAATCCACCATATTAAGTGGCCCCTATGTCAAGATCCTGCTTTTTTACAAGCTTTAAGGATGTGACAGGGAAAACCTAAGCTAGGTATCCATCCACAGACAGCTGTTTCGGGGTGTTGCCCCTCATCAGTGTGGAGTAGGATTCTGGCTAACCGGGAGCAATGCCTCGGAGACCACTCAAACACAACAATAGCTGATCTCAGGGAGACCAGCTACAAAAAACACAGCGGAGCCTCACTTAAGAGTCTCAACACAGCAATCCGAAGTGCAAAGTTCCCTGGGAAACAGGAATATGCAAAATAAATGTGGAGCCCCAGTTATGGGTCTACAACACAATGAAAGCCAGATATCCCTCAAAGGAAGGAAAACCAAGCGAAGGGGTGTCTCCATTACAGAGATAACCAAATCCACCATATTAAGTGGCCCCTATGTCAAGATCCCGCTTTTTTACAAGCTTTAAGGATGTGACAGGGAAAACCCTTTCGCTTGGACCCTGGGAACACTTGATGTGAGTTCCTTGAACACAATGATAGACCATGAACAAGGCATAGAAGCCATACAAACTGTCCTACAAAGGGAAAGTTAATTAAATGAGGAACAAATATTATTCACCTTAGAGTGGATTCAACAAATTTTAACACACTATTATTTTTGGTATGAATCCGATTTTTATTTGCAAACGTGCGGGACCGCTATGAGTACCAGATTCGCCCCCAGCTATGCAAACTTATTTTTGGCGCAATGGGAATATAAAACCCTTCGGTCAAAGCTGGGGGAGTGGATGGTACTCTGGAGACATTTTATAGATAACATTTTATTTATATGGGATAGGAGTGAGAGTGAAACTGGGACAGTTTTTAAATTCAATAAATTCTAACTTCTAACTAAAAAAAATTGAGGTTCACACCAAACATAGATAAAAAAACAAATTACCTTTTTAGATCTTGTAATATCTGTGCAAGAAAACAAACTTACCTGTAAAACACATCGTAAGGATGTGGCTAAAAATATCTACATCCTCTATAATAGTCACCACCTTCCAAGATAGCTGACTAATGTGCCTGTTGGCGACTAAAGCTGAACTGTAGTGTAGTTCAATTTGAAGAAGAAGCTCAGCAACTGTCAACTGAGTTTATAAACAAAAACTACCCGTGAGAAATTATTGAAACATCATTAGAACAAGTAAGGAAAATGAAAAGGGAAACATCTTTTGAGTCAAAAAAAACAAAAGAAAAGAGGAGGAAATTAGTATTGTACTCCCATTTATTTCCCAATATAGAACAATGGAGAAAGTAATAACTCAACATTGGCACTACTTACTTAAGGATAAGGTTATAGGATTATGGTTGCCAACATACCTTAAAACCACATATACCAGAGCCTCGTCAATAGGCAATAAAGTCGCCCCAACAGTGAAAAGTTAGAGTAAAACCACCTCAATTAAAAATATGTGGTAACTGCCAAGTCACAAAGAGCCCTAGGAAGACGAATATAATATGCTCCACACAGAACAACTATAAATGGGAGATTAGGGAATTTTTAACATGTAACACGAAGAGTGTCATCTATCTGACGCAGTGCCCCTGCAATAGGCAATGTATAGGAAGGACTAAGCGAACCCTCAAAAAGAGAATTGCAGAACACATAAACAACATACGAAACAATACTCAGTTACACATACTCTCTCTAAACATTTTAAAGATCATCATTGCAAAAACCCTAGTTGTATGCTTTTCATTAGAGATGAGCGAATCAAAGCTGACAGAGTGGAATTCGTTTAGTATTTCAGGAAAAATTCAATTCGCAACGAATTCGAATTTCCTCGCGCTTCATAGTAACGAATTGTAATTTTTCCTAACATGGCAGCTAAAATGGAGGCTACACGTGTAAGGACATGGGGCAAGGAATTCTGGGAAGGCATAATGCCATGCATGCAGCCAATCGGCAGCAGCCAGCCCGGTGATGTCACAGCCCTATAAATATGGCGGCCATCTTAGATTCTGCAATTCACAATTGTACTTTGTACAGGGACAGATGTGTATGCAGGCTCTAGGGAGAGTGAAAGAAAAACTGATTGTTAAAAAAAAGGAAAGAAGCGATTTACTCGTGCAGGGAAGGGATAGTGAGAGGAATCATTTCACAGGCAGGGAGAGACGTGTGCAGATGCTAGGAACAGTATGGCCCCTTTCACATGTGCGTCAAGGCATGGGGCCAGATAGGAGGCAGGTGCATTGCGGGAAAATGTGCAATTTCTCAGTGCGAGTGCAAAGCGTTTTAATGTGTTTGGTACCTAGACCCGAACCTGGACTTCATCACTGAAGTTCTGGTTTGGGTTGAGTATTCTGTAGATTTTGTTATTTTCCCTTATAACATGATCATCTCTCAGCAACCTTGCGGGAAAATCGCACTGCATCCGCACTTGATTGCGGATGCTTGCGATTTTCACGCAGCCCCATTCACTTCTATGGGAACTGCGTTGCGTGGAAAACGCACAATACAGAGCATGCTGCGATTTTCACGCAACGCTAAAGTGATGCGTGAAAATCACCGCTCATGTGCATAGCCCATATAAATGAATGGGTCCGGATTCAGTGCAGGTGCAATGCGTTCACCTCATGCATTGTACCCGCGCAGAAAACTCGCCCGTGTGAAAAGGGCCTAATAGGAAAATCCTCATTGTGGAAAAAAAATTGATTTACAAGTGCAGGAAAACATTACTTGGGGGTCCATATAGTCTCATAATATAGCTCTGTCATTCCAGCAATTAGTTATTGGGGTGCAAATGCTATGTTGAAAAGCTTTTAGTGGCTTTTATCTGTGGAAAACTATAAATTTATACACAGGTCATTTTTGTTGTTATTTACGCTAAAATCATTTGCAGTCATTTCTGGTGGTATTTCAGTAATAGGGTGGTATTTCAGTAATACACGAAAAATATTAATGTTAATACTTACAACCTATCCTCCCAATGCCACCCAAAAACCCCAATGATCAGCTGTTGAGAAGGTAGTGGCACTCCAGTGATATACCTGCTATCTGCTCCTCTGGTTGTCTCTTTTGCTTGGATCTACCACCAGAGGACACAGGCAGCTCTGTAAGTAACACCAATCACCACACATACACTACACCGCCCCCGTCACTTATTAACCCCTTATTATATTAACCCCTGATCACCCCATATAGACTCACTGATCACCCCCCTGTCAGTGATCACCCCCCTGTAAGGGTCCCTCATCACCGCAAGGTAGTTAGCTACTTGTTAGGTAGTTAGCGCCCAGCCCATCGTACCGCAGTCACTAATTAGTCGCTGATTAGCGTCATCGCTGTCGCTAATCAGCCTTAGTATTATATAGTATCTGTAAGTGATCAAGACTGATCAGAATCAGATCTATATCAGTATATTAGGGTCACCTTAGGCCTGATCTTGTGCGCACACTTGTGTTCAGTCTGCCCCATCGCAGTGACAGAAATGTTTTTTTCTGATCACTGCAAAAACACCATAAAATTGCTGCACCACTATAAAGATCACTTTTGAGCTTTTTGGATCTTTATTAGCGATCACAGCTTTACTTCGCAAGCACTCCTTTTTACTAGGCCAGTGTGCCCTTTTTCCTGGGCAGTCTCAGAGGAATACCCCCTAAATTTAGTTCAAAATCACAAAAAAGGGGTATTCAGTGGTTCAGAATATGAACCTGTAGACAGCAGTGGCACTCTAACCGCTAGTGAAGATGACGAGGTTGAGGTCCCTGCTATGGTCAGGCGTACCCGACCCCATGTCAGTGTCTTGCATACCCCGCGTGATGAGCTTCATTTTCAGCAGAGTGGTGCTAGCGCTAATCTTTTTTATGGTGCGGCATACACCAGCAGAACCTTCTACCAGCACTTCCTTATTCCCTGGTGAAGTGGCGAGCACCAGAAGGGCAGTTCAAGCTGGTACGGTGGCTGGTGCAGTAACTCCCCCGTTGCAGCCACCACGTTCACAGACCCGTAGAGCCCTTAGTATCCAAGAGGAGCTGGCAAGACCTAATTGGCAATCCCCTGCTTCCGCCACACCCATATTGCCTCCTTTCACCGCCCAGTCTGGAGTTCGCATGGAGACAGCTCATTTAGGATCGGCCCTTGAGTTTTTTGAGCTGTTCTTCACTGCGGATCACTATGACTTAGTTGTGGCAGAAACCAACCGCTACGCCACAGACTATATTACCGCCAATCCGGAATGCTTCTATGCCCAGCCTTTCTGGTGGAAACCAGTCACAGTTTCCGAGTTAAATTTTTTTTTTGGCCTTATCCTCAGTCAGCAGGGGTCTAACTATAAACAATGCATTGTGGTCCTATTGGTCTAAAGACCCAATACATTACATGCCCATGTTCTCTGCTGCAATGTCCAGGGCACGTTTTGAGGTCATCATGCGCTTTATGCATTTCGCATCCAAGAGGCCACCCTGCTTATGACCGGCTCCACAAAATTCGGCCCCTCATAGACCATTTGTCATCCAGATTTGCAGATGAGTATGTCCCCAATCAGAACATCTGCATAGACAAGTACCTTATACATTTTACTTTACATCCCCAGCAAGCACGCCCGGTATGGGGTCAAACTGTATAAGCTCTGTGAAAGGGCCACAGGCTATACATATTTTTTTAGGGTCTATGAGGGAAAACACTCAAAACTGGAGCCGGTCGGATGCCCTGACTACCTGGGGAGCAGTGGCAAGATTGTCTGGGACTTGGTGTCACCCTTAGTCCACAAGGGGTACCACTTATACGTGGACAATTTTTACACAAGTGTGGCCCTCTTTCAGCACTTACATCTCGTCGGAATTCAATGATGTGGCACCGCGTGACCTAGTCACCGGGGCTTCCCCCAATAGCTCATTAATACCCGACTTGCACGGGGGGAGAGTGCTGCTTTGTGTGACCAAGAACTGCTCGCGGTGAAGTGGAGGGACAAGAGGGACGTTTACCTTCTGTCCACCATTCACACAGACACGACTGTAAAAATTGAACGGGCAACTGGAGTCATTGAGAAACCTTTCTCTGTCCACGACTATGACCTTCACATGGGAGGGGAAGACTTCAATGACCAGATGTTGGCTCCATATTTAGTATCCCGCCGCACCAGACGCTGGTATAAGAAGGTGTCTGTATATTTTATTCAATTGGCTCTATATAATAGTTTTGTTCTGTACAGTTAGGCTGAGAGAACGGGATCCTTCCTTAAATTCCAGGAAGAGATCATTTCGGAACTCCTGTATCCAGGAGGGTCCGTACCCTAAGTTGGGCGGAGCTCCTATGTCCTGGCAGACGCCTTTCCCCTCTTTTTATTTTTGCACATTTTTTGGCTGAGATTTTTTCATCAACATTGATCGATGTGAATGAAAAATCTGTGCCATTCATTTTTTCTTTCAGCCCAGAGGCTGAACGGAAAAAAAACCTCATTACCCGTATGCTCAATATAAGGAGGATAGCAGAAACTCCTAATGCTGGCCATACATGTAATGATTGCGGAGAGCCTCAAATGCCAGGGCAGTACAAACACCCCACAAATGACCCCATTTTGGAAAGAAGCCACCCTAAGGTATTCGCTGAGGGGCATATTGAAATGGCATGAAAGATTGAACTTTTTGTCACAAGTTAGCGGAAAGGGAGACTTTGTGAGAAAAAAAAAAATCTATTTCGCTAACTTGTGCCAAAAAAAAAATAAAGTCTTCTATGAACTCGTCATGCCCCTCACGGAATACCTTGAGGTGTCTTCTTTCTAAAATGGGGTCACTTGTGGGGTATTTATACTGGCATTTTAGGGGCCCTAAAGCGTGAGAAGTAGTTTGAAATCCAAATGCGTAAAAATGTCCTGTGAAATCCTAAAAGTACTCATTGGAATTTGGGCCCCTTTGTGCACTTAGGCTGCAAAAATGTGTCACACATGTGGTATCGCCGTACTCAGGAGAAGTAGGGCAATGTGTTTTGGGGTATATTTTTACATATACCCCTACTGTGTGTGAGAAATATCTCTGTAAATGAAAACTTTTTAATTTTTTTATACAAAGTTGTCAATTTACAGAGATATTTCTCTCACCCAACATGGGTATATGTAAAAATACACCCCAAAACACATTGCCCTACTTCTCCTGAGTATGGCGATACCACATGCGTGACACTTTTTTGCAGCCTAGGTGCGTAAAGGGGCAGAAAGTCCAATGAGTACCTTTAGGATTTACAGGGTTTCTCACAATTTACCCCCGCCCAAAATGCCAGAACAGTAAACACACCCCACAAATGACTCCATTTCGGAAAGTAGACACCCCAAGGTATTCACTGAGGGGCATAGTGAGTCTGTGGGAGATTTTTTATTTTTTTTCCAGAAGTTAGCAGAAATGTAAACTTTATTATTTTTCTTTCCTCAGAAAGTGTCATTTTCAGCTAACTTGTGAAAAATAATTAAATCATACATGAACTCACCATGCCCCTCCGCAAATACTTTGGGGTGTCTTCTTTCTAAAATGGTGTCACTTGGGGGGTATTTATACTATACTGGCATTCTAGCGCCTAAAGAAACATGACAGGTGCTCAGAAAGTCAGAGCTGCTTCAGAATGCGGAAATTCACTTTTTTGTACCATAGTTTGTAAACGCTATAACTTTTGTGCAAACAAATAAATATACACTTATTGGATTTTTTTAACAAAGACATGTAGCACAATAAATTCTGACACAAACTTGTATAGAAATGAAATTATATTAGAACAATTTTACCAGAAAACACTTTTTTTGAGAAAATTGTGGTCATTTTTGATTAATATCAGAAAAACGAAAAATCCCAGCAGCAATCAAATACCACCAAAAGAAAGCTGTATTTGTGAGAAGAAAAGGAGGTAAAATTCATTTGGGTGGCAAGTTGCATAACCGAGCAATAAACTGTTAAAGTTTTGAAGTGCCGATTTGTAAAAAAGGGCCTGGTCACTAGGGGGCTATAAACCTGTGGTCCTAAAGTGGTTAACAGGTTGTATTACTAGGAAATAGTTCTATGTCCTTTTAGCCCTATGTTCTAAAGCCTTTTTTTGGCATGCATTAGTGGGGGGAAAAAGGGCTTATTAGACATTGTGTGGTGAAGTGAGAAAATTACAGCTCTTTTTGGCATGTATTAGTGACATAAAAATAAATATATTATTTGCCGTTCAGCAGTGCAGTTATATGTTCTAAAGCCACCTCCACACTATGACGCCTTGCCAGTCTGTGGCCTCCTCATGCTGCTGCTGCCACCTCCACACTCAGTCATTGTGCCACTCTATGGTCGCCTCATGCTGCTGCTGCTGCCACCTCCACATTATGTCACCTTGCAGTCTGTGGCCTCCTCATGCTGCTGCTGCTGCCACCTCCACACTATGTAACATTCCCACACTATGTCACCTTGCCACTCTGTGGTCTCCTCAGGCTGCACCCACCTTCACACTATGACACCTTGCCACTCTGTGGCCTCCTCTTGCTGCTGCTAACTGAACACTATGTCACTGGGCCACTCTGTGGCTTCCTCATGCTGCTGCCACCTCAACACTATGCAAATTGGATACTTTGTGGTCTCATCATGCTGCTGCCGCCACCTCCCCACTATGTCACTCGGCCACTCTGTGGTCTCCTCATGCTGCTGCTACCTCAACACTATGTCATTGGGACACTCTGTGGACTTCTTAATCTGTTCTCCCACCCTCCCCACTCCATGACTGGGCCTCTATTTTGCCTTTATGGACTGGAGGACATCATCATTTATTTGACCCTTCTGATCTGTCAGAAGGAAGGAAAAATGAGACGCACAATGGATCCTGTCTTTGTAGCAGCTGTAAAGCCTGTATGGTCCCATCAGAATTGGCTTATGCTTTGGTAGCCAAAAGCAGGAGTGGGTACAAAACACAGAAGACATGCAAATATTCCATTCACGTGTCATCTCTGTTTTGGATCCACTTCTGTTATTTTTTTGGCTTTAGCAACACTGATGGATTACTGACCAAATGCTGACGAGTGAAGGCGGACACTCAACAGACAGGATCCGTTTTTTGGGGGATTATTGTTCTGACGGATAAGAGGAAGGGAAAAATAATCAGTGACGTCAACACAAACTTACTGCTGACACCCTCTCCACCCTGTAAGGGGGGCTTTACTTGTATAAGCTTTTAATAGAACAGGTTATGTAGACATTTATGTGGAATCAGCTGAGGACAGTTTAAAATAAGTGCGCTCTTTCATGCTACAGTAGGATCTTGAGCCTCTGCACGGTTCTTCATACCTGGCGCTAACATCGACCTGTAAGGCTGGGTTCACAATTGAGTTATTTGCCCATTCTAAGAGAGACGACTGTCATGTGTGCGTCATGCAGACTCACAGTATTGTTCCACTACCACAGCACTCCCTATGCGTGTTACTGCAAGGCACAGTGTTCTACAGATTTTTAATGCGATTCGCCACAAATAAATTCTTATTGAATCAAATCTTTTCAGAAAATTCGGCTAACCGGCCAAATCAAATTTTGGAGAAATTTGCTCATCTCTATTAATGATCATTTTCATTAAATTGCTGTAAACTACAACCTGCTTACTAATATGTTGTTATTATTAGTTCAGCACCAACTTCTTTCTTTGCAATACAGTTGCCTCCACACCTCTTTGTTATTACAGTCTTCTAGTGGATGCTCAGTTCCTAAACATTGAGGAACATGTGACTAGGAACATCTATCAGCTGACTATTGAAAAACACTGATAGTTTCCCATACAGATGTAATAGAGCTAACACACATGCTTTATGAGATGGGTTATCTAAAGTAAATGCATTAAGCAAATACCTTCAATTGCTTTTCAATGCCTTTTGTTTCAAGATAATGCAAAACCGACAAGAATAGGACATGTTATATTTTTTGTGAGGGTACGGAACAGAGCAACAGATGCGGACAGCACACAGAGTGCTGTCCGCATCTTTTGCTGCCCAATTGAAGTGAATGGGTCCGCACCCAAGCTGCAAAAACTGCGGCTTGGATGCTGACCAGAACAACGGTCGTGTGCATGAGCCCTTAGACTAAGGTTTGAACCAGGAGAAATCAGGGACTGTGTTAAGGAGCTGGCCAGAGTCAGAATCAAAAAATAGCAGGAACAGCAACCAGGAGCAGGGCAGATATAGAATCAGGATGAAACAGTACTGACACCCAGAATCACACCTTTGATGGAACCAGGAGGTATCGGATGTATGCAGAAATGTAGTCAATTGTAGCCAGTGGCATACCTCCAACATAGGCAGACCACGCAGCTGCTATGGGGGTGGTGGAAAGAGGGGGCCTTAAGTGGATGGATGGCACCACCCCCTATAATGTCTGCTGTAGCGCCACCAGCTCCACGCCCATCCCATTCTTATTAGGGGCAGTCAGGCAGTAAAAACATCATCACATCTAGCCCTGACAATCAAATTAGAGAGGGAGCACTGCAGCCCCTTGAGTCAGAATATGACAATGCATCCCTTAGACCAAAAAGAGCTGTCCATCTTTAATATATATAACCAAGCATCTTTATATACAGGGCATTTTTGAAAAGTAATTAATATAAGATATGTAACAAACATACCTGTCCAGGCTTCAGCAGCGCAATCCTCAACCTAGGCACGGCCGAGCCAGGAGAGATGCACTGATGAGCCACAATCCTTATATTAGCAATTTGCTAATTGCCTTAGCTGCTCTATTACTGTGTCTAGTTTGTCTTACTAATGGAGTGCAAAGTCAATAGACCTATCAGGCTCTGACCATTCTCTGTCTCTTATTTGGTACTGCATACTCCGTCTAGTTCGGATCATGGCTTGTCTTCTGACCACTCTCTGTCTCTTATTTGGTACTGTATAGCCCATTAGGTTGTACAACTCTGGTATTGTGGTTGTCTGACTTTGTTTATTAGTCTATGTCTGCACTTAAATAGAGTAGGAACCTTCAATCAGCTGCCGTCTAGCTATCTAGGGTTTGTACTGCAAGTAGTTAGGGAAAGTGGGCTGGGTTCTAGCCTTAGGGCTCACTGTCCATGTCTGTCCCTACCTATATTCGAAACAAGATATTAATATATAGATAACAATATAAAATATAGGCTTATACCAATTCATTAGAGATGAGCGAATTTTTCAAAAATTCGATTCGCTGGTTCGCCGAATTTTTCGTGAAAAATTCTGTTCGATACAACAAGCTTCAAGATAGCTTGGAGCCTGGAAGAGTTGTGAAGTTCATCAAAATTGAAACCATTACTTCCAGGCCCTGGTCTCTTCATCAGGGAAAACCTCACGGGTTCCCAGTTATCATGGATGTGAAGGAGGACATCCTGTGGTGCGTGGAGATGGAGAGGGTCTTTTGATTCCCCCCTCACTATACGGACGTCTCATAAATGAACCGCTTCTCCCGACAGCAGCTCCTCGGAAGGTCATAGAGCATCCAGGTGATGCCATCTATTCGCCCCACTGAAAGGTTTATTTTGAAAGTGTGTAGAAGTGACAGGAGGCCCCCATGCTGCAGATTTATCAAGAGACATCATGGAGATTTTACCGCATATAACTAAGTACAATGCTGAACGCTAAATAAAATTTGTTTTTCAACCAAAATAAGTCAATAAATATTTTACCACATGTAACCGCAGCGCTGAACGCTGAATAAAATGTGTTTTTCAACCGAAATACGTCCCAAAAGGTTTTTCTACATATAACTGCAGCGCGCTAAACACTGAATAAAATTTGTTTTTCAACCGAAATACGTCCAAAAAGGTTTTACCACATAACTTCAACCGAAATATTTTACCACATATAACGGAGCACGGAGATGGAGAGGGTCTTCTGATTCCCCCGCACTATACGGACAACTCAGAAATGAACTGCTGCTCCCGACAGCAGCTCCTGAGAAGGTTATGGAGCATCCCGGATTATTTTGAAAGTGTGTAGAAGCCACACGGGGCTCCCACACTACAGAGTTATCATGGAGACATCATCGAGATTTTACCTCATATAACCTCAGCGCTGAACGCTGAATAAAATTAGTTTTTCGACCGAAATGCCGGATTAACCCCTAAAAGGCCTTAATTTTAATCTCGGATGCCACCATCAGCAATGAATGCGGCATCTGAGGGGTTCAAGGAAGGGGGGTGGTGCAATCGCTGTTCCCTGTTACTATGAAACTTGGCAAAGCAGTCAAATCAAATTTTTCATAACTTCGCTATCACTCCTTACAGCTAATGAAAACCCCAAAATCAGTATATGAGAAAATAGAGACAATTTAATAATGTGAAAAAGTTAAATATTGTAGAGTGCAGACTCATTGCGTCATAATAAGGGTTGAGCGAGCCCGAATTGCAAAGTTCAGGTTCGTACCGAACTTTGCGAATTCGGGTACTGGATCGGAACCCGGACTTTTTCACTGAAGTTCGGGTTCGATGTTTGAGTGATTTTATTAGTTTCCGTTATAACATGGTTATAACGGAAAATAATAGCATTCTTAAGATAGAATGTTAAATAAAATGGCCATTGAGGTGTTAAAAATAATAAAAAAAAACTCAACTCATCCACTTGATCGCGCAGTCGGTATCCTCTTCTTTCTTCATGACCTGCAAAAGGACCTGCAGTGATGTTACCGCACTCACCACGTTGTAAGCACAGTGACATCATCGGAGGTCATGCTGAATGAAGATAGAAGATCCTTCTATCTTCATTCAGCAGGACCTGCGATGATGTCACCATGCTCACCATGTGGTGAGCGCGTTGACGTCATTGCAGGTCCTTTTGCAGGTCCCGAAGAAAGAAGAGGATACCAGCTGCGCGATCAAGTGGATGAGGTTAGTGTCGGGTGCTCAAGTAGAACACCTCTGGATACTCGGCTCCACCCAGCACCCGAGCACAATGGTAGTCAAAGGGGGTACCCGAGTATTAAACCAGGCACCCCCTGCTCTGAAGAGGGGAGGGTGTCTGGTTCACATAAAATGGTCATAAATTGATGGAAACACCACTTAAATGGTTTGGGAACAGCATGAAGAGGATGTCTGGATGCATCTTGGACTCCCAGGTTGCTGCTGGGAACAATGTTGTCCGAATAGTACGGCAATTTTACAGACTGACAATAATACGCACAAAGCCAAAGATAAAATTTTGAGGAAAAATAGTTAGGAAACATTCTTTCCTGTATATTTACTTGTATATATAGTGCAAGTGCTGGCAAAAATCGCAAGGAAGAGGCACTTTGATACAACCTTTATTACACATAAAGGACCTGCTCTTGGTTTGACCATGGAAAAAAATATTGTAGAGGAACTGCTGCTGAGCTGACCATAGAAAAATTATACTTGAGGGTCTGCCATGCTGAGCGGACTCTCTAAAACATTAGGGGCGAGTGCCTGCTGCTGATCTGACAATCTAAAACATTAAGGGCGAGGGTCTGCTGCTGAACTGACCATTGAAACAATTATGGTTAAGGGTCTGCTGCTGAGCTGACCATCAAAAAAATTATGGTTGAGTGTCTGCTGGTAAGCTGACTCTCTAAAACATTCGGGGTGAGGGCCTGCTGCTGATTTGACCATGGAAAAAAATTATGGGCACGGGCCTGCTGCTGAGCTGACCATCAAAAAATTATGGGTGAGGGCCTGCTGCTGAGCTGACCATCGAAAAAAAATATGGTTAAGGGCCTGCTGCTGAGATGACCCTCTAAAACATTAGAAGCGAGGGCAGCCTAATAAGCAGGTTGATATGACGGAGGAAGAGGAGGATGAGAAAAGGAAGATTGAACCATATACCATTTTTTGTGGTACAAGGGGTACATGGAAATACAGTGTATTCAATGCACCATAAAAGTGCCTTTATGTTCAGACGTTTTCCTCTGGTGGAGTAGAGAAGTCTGGGGCAATCCAGGCCTTGTTAAATTTTATAAGAGTCAACCCGTCAACATTTTCAGTTGACAGGCGGATACGCTCATCAGATTTTATGCCCCTAGCAGCACTAAATTTACGCTATGACAAAACGCTGACCACAGGGCAGGCCAGCACCTCCAAGGTGTAGATCGCCAGTTTGTGCCACGTGTCCAGCTTGGACACCCAATAATTATAGGGCACAGAGGGATCATTGAGGACGCAGACACGGTCTGCTATGTATTCCTTCACCATTTTCCCAAATTTTTCCCTTCTTGTGACAGTAGGACGAACATCATGGTGAGGGTTCTGGCCGGGTGTAATGAAACTGTCCCAGGCCTTGGGGAGTGTTATTCTGCCTCTGTTGGAACTTTTGCGTGTTCTCCTCGTTTCCCCTCCTCGGTTGCCCAAGGAACTATGTACTCTGCCGCCAGTGTTGTCAGCTGGAAATTTTTAGAGCAATTTTTCCACAAGGACCTTCTGGTATTGCAACATTTTGCTAGTCCTCATCACTACAGGAATGAGAGATGAGAAGTTCTCTTTGTAGTGTGGGTCGAGAAGGGTGAAAAATCAGTAATCGGTATTGGCCAAAATGCGTATAACGGGAAGGTCACAGGAAAGGCAGCATAACATAAAGTCAGCCATGTGTGCCAGACTCCCAACAGACAAGACTTCACTGTCCTTGATAGGATGATAATTACAGATGACTAGATGAATCAGCTTGGTTTAAGTCTTTTCTGGCGCCAGGAGAGTGAATGACCATATCAGACACGACACATATGATGATCAAAATCACTCTGTTTATTGATAATAAGGTTCAAGCCTTTATAGGACATTAAACGCCCTTTCATTATTCAATCATCTTTTTCCAAACAATATAGCCTCCAATCATAATGAGACACATACCGTCATACAACATACTTTCCCCAGTTACATCCTGGCCTTCATGCTCCACGTACTAGCTGACACGGACAAGATAAGGAATTCCAGTTAGATACTCGGCTGCCCAGAACATTTGGTTATGACAGAATGTTCTTACACAAAGTTCAAGACAGCACATTCCTTCAATCTCCTCTTAGAACCTTATATTCATATTATATGGTTCTCCTTGCCCCTTTTTTTGCCTATAAGTTCTTAAGTATTCCTCATAAGCCTCTGGGGTATATTCTTCAGGCCTTGGTGGGGTATTGTTCATTAGAGATGGAACGAACTATCCGCCGGCGAACAGTTCCCGGCGAACATAGCTTGTTCGCGTTCGCCTCTGCCGGGCGAACATATGCGATGTTCGGTCCGCCCTCTATACATCATCATTGAGCAAACTTTGACCCTGTACCTCACAGTCAGCAGACACATTCCAGCCAATCAGCAGCATACCCTCCCTCCCAGACCCTCCCACCTCCTGAACAGCATCCATTTTAGATTCATTCTGAAGCTGCAGTCTTAGTGAGAGGAGGGAGAGTGTAATTGCTGCTGATTTAATTGGGAAATTGATAGCTAGGCTAGTGAATTCAGTGTCCACTCCAGTCCTGAAAGACTCATCTGATCTCTGCTGTAAGGACAGCGTCCTGACAGCACCCCAAAAAGCCCTTTTTAGGGCTGCAACATTAGTCTGCTTTTTTTTTCCTTTATATACATATTGCAGTTGCCTGGCCTGCCTGTGTGTGAGGAGCTGCAGGCCCACAGACTGTAGTGTGCCCACTGCCAGTGCCCACCCCTGTCATTCCGTGTGGTACAGGACTTTGCATCAAAAAAGGCATTTAATTTTTACACTTTAATCTAAGGTTAGTTGCCTGCCAGTGTGTGTCAGGCTGACTTCCACTGACTGTAGTGTGCCCACTGCCAGTGCCCACCACTCATACCGGCTGGCACAGGACTTTGCATAAAAAGGCATTTAATTTTTACACTTTAGTGTAATTTCAGCTGCTTGCCTGCTGCTAGTGTGTGTCAGGCCGACTTCAACTGACTGTAGTGTGCCCACTGCCAGTGCCCACCCCTGTCATCCCGTGTGGCACAGGACTTTGCTTAAAAAAAGGCACTTAATTTTTACACTTTAATCTAAGGTTAGTTGCCTGCCAGTGTGTGTCAGGCTGACTTCCACTGACTGTAGTGTGCCCACTGCCAGTGCCCACCACTCATACCGGCTGGCACAGGACTTTGCATAAAAAGGCATTTAATTTTTACACTTTAGTGTAATTTCAGCTGCTTGCCTGCTGCTAGTGTGTGTCAGGCCGACTTCAACTGACTGTAGTGTGCCCACTGCCAGTGCCCACCCCTGTCATCCCGTGTGGCACAGGACTTTGCTTAAAAAAGGCACTTAATTTTTACACTTTAATCTAAGGTTAGTTGCCTGCCAGTGTGTGTCAGGCTGACTTCCACTGACTGTAGTGTGCCCACTGCCAGTGTCCACCACTCATACCGGCTGGCACAGGACTTTGCATAAAAAGGCATTTAATTTTTACACTTTAGTGTAATTTCAGCTGCTTGCCTGCTGCTAGTGTGTGTCAGGCCGACTTCAACTGACTGTAGTGTGCCCACTGCCAGTGCCCACCCCTGTCATCCCGTGTGGCACAGGACTTTGCTTAAAAAAGGCACTTAATTTTTACACTTTAATCTAAGGTTAGTTGCCTGCCAGTGTGTGTCAGGCTGACTTCCACTGACTGTAGTGTGCCCACTGCCAGTGTCCACCACTCATACCGGCTGGCACAGGACTTTGCATAAAAAGGCATTTAATTTTTACACTTTAGTGTAATTTCAGCTGCTTGCCTGCTGCTAGTGTGTGTCAGGCCGACTTCAACTGACTGTAGTGTGCCCACTGCCAGTGCCCACCCCTGTCATCCCGTGTGGCACAGGACTTTGCTTAAAAAAGGCACTTAATTTTTACACTTTAATCTAAGGTTAGTTGCCTGCCAGTGTGTGTCAGGCTGACTTCCACTGACTGTAGTGTGCCCACTGCCAGTGTCCACCACTCATACCGGCTGGCACAGGACTTTGCATAAAAAGGCATTTAATTTTTACACTTTAGTGTAATTTCAGCTGCTTGCCTGCTGCTAGTGTGTGTCAGGCCGACTTCAACTGACTGTAGTGTGCCCACTGCCAGTGCCCACCCCTGTCATCCCGTGTGGCACAGGACTTTGCTTAAAAAAAGGCACTTAATTTTTACACTTTAATCTAAGGTTAGTTGCCTGCCAGTGTGTGTCAGGCTGACTTCCACTGACTGTAGTGTGCCCACTGCCAGTGTCCACCACTCATACCGGCTGGCACAGGACTTTGCATAAAAAGGCATTTAATTTTTACACTTTAGTGTAATTTCAGCTGCTTGCCTGCTGCTAGTGTGTGTCAGGCCGACTTCAACTGACTGTAGTGTGCCCACTGCCAGTGCCCACCCCTGTCATCCCGTGTGGCACAGGACTTTGCTTAAAAAAGGCACTTAATTTTTACACTTTAATCTAAGGTTAGTTGCCTCGCCAGTGTGTGTCAGGCTGACTTCCACTGACTGTAGTGTGCCCACTGCCAGTGTCCAACCACTCATACCGGGTGGCACAGTGACTTTGCCGATAATAAGGCATTTAATTTTTAGACAGTAGTCTAAATTCAGTTGCTTGCCTGCTGCCAGTGTTGTGTCAGGCCCTCTTCCACTGACTGTAGTGTGCCCACTGCCAGTGCCAACCACTGATACCGGGTGGCACAGTAGCTTTGCCGATAAATAAGGCATTTAATTTTTAGACAGTAGTCTAAATTCAGTTGCTTGCCTGCTGCCAGTGTGTGTCAGGCCCTCTTCCACTGACTGTAGTGTGCCCACTGCCAGTGCCAACCACTGATACCGGGTGGCACAGTAGCTTGCCGATAAATAAGGCATTTAATTTTTAGACAGTAGTCTAAATTCAGTTGCTTGCCTGCTGCCAGTGTGTGTCAGGCCCACTTCCACAGACTGTAGTGTGCCCACTGCCAGTGCCAACCACTCATACCGGGTGGCACAGTACCTAGCACGCGTAGTACCACTTATCTAAAAAAAATGACAGGCAGAGGCAGGCCACCCTCGCAGGGGCCGTCGTGGTCGTGGTGCTGTGATTTCCACTGTCCCTGGAATAATGCCCAGTTTTCAGAGGCCACGCACTCTGAACCCGAAAAATTCAGAGGACGTAGTTGACTGGCTTAGACAGGACACCCAATCTTCAACAGCTTCCGCTAAGAACCTTGGACGCACCATCCTCCTCCAGCTCAGCTTCGGTCACCTGCTCTCAAGTTACCACGCACCCGCCCGTCGCCACCACCACCACTACCACCACAGCCACCACAGCCGCTTCACTTGATCCGTCAGAGGAGTTATTTACACATCAGTTGGATGCAATTAGTGATGCGCAACCATTATTGCCAGATGATGTAGATTACGGGGATATGTCTCAGTCAGGCAGGATTACACACATGGACGTACAGTGTGATGATGATGATGATGATGTTGTACCTGCTGCTGCTTCCTTTGCTGAGGTGTCAGATACAAGTGAAGCGGTTGATGATGACGATGTGTCCACGGATGCCACGTGGGTGCCTGCTCGAAGAGAAGAAGAGGGGAAAGTTCTGAAGGGAGACAGAGAGAATGAGGAGACGAGTTGGAAGCAGGGGAGGTCGTCGCAAGGAGTTAGTGGCACAGTCAGACAGCATGTATCGGCACCTGGGGTCAGCCAGACAGCACGCCAGTCAACGCATGCTGTTGCCACCACTAGAATGCCGTCATTGCAAAGCTCAGCAGTGTGGCATTTTTTTGTGTGTCTGCCTCTGATAAAAGCAATGCCATTTGCAACCTGTGCCAAAAGAAACTGAGTCGTGGGAAGTCCAACACCCACCTTGGTACAACTGCTTTGCGAAGGCACATGATCTCACATCACAAACGCCTATGGGATCAACACATGAGTACAAGCAGCACACAAACTCAAAGCCACCATGCTCCTCCTGGTCCAGCATCTTCAGCCACGCCAACCACTGCTGTCCTCCCTGCCCCCTCTCAACCACCCGCCACTCCATCTCTCACCTTCAGCAGTTCCTGCTCATCTGCCCACAGTCAGGTGTCTGTCAAGGACATGTTTGAGCATAAGAAGCCAATGTCACAAAGTCACCCCTTGCCCGGCGACTGACAGCTGGCTTGACGGAACTCTTAGCCCGCCAGCTTTTACCATACCAGCTGGTAGAGTCTGAGGCCTTCAAAAAATTTGTCGCTATTGGGACACCACAGTGGAAGGTACCCGGACGAAATTTTTTTCAAAAAGGCAATCCCAAACCTCTACCATGTCATTGAAAAGGAAGTCATGGCATCTCTGGCATACAGTGTTGGGGCAAGGGTCCATCTGACCACTGATACCTGGTCTGCAAAGCACGGTCAGGGCAGGTATATCACGTATACTGCGCATTGGGTCAACCTGCTGACGGCTGACAAGCATGGAATGCGTGGCTCCGCAGCGGAGTTGGTGACACCACCACGACTTGCAGGCAGACCTACTGCCACCTCCTCTACTCCTACTCCATCCTCTTCAATATCCTCCTCGGCTGAGTCCTCTTCTGCTGCGGCGTCTGGCTGCACATCAACTGATTCCCCCAGCTCCCCAGGGGCTATTCCACATCCCGGATACGACAGTGTCACGCTATCTTGGGGTTGACTTGCCTGAAAGCAGAGAGCCACACAGGACCAGCACTCCTGTCCGCCCTGAGCGCACAGGTGGATCAGTGGCTGACCCCGCACCAACTGGAGATCGGCAAAGTGGTGTGTGACAATGGAAGCAATCTGTTGGCGGCATTAAATTTGGGCAAGATTGTCACATGTGCCGTGCATGGCACATGTGTTGAATCTCATCGTACAACGTTTTGTGTCTAAGTACCCAGGCTTACAGGACGTCCTCAAGCAGGCCAGGAAGGTGTGTGGCCATTTCAGGCGTTCCTACACGGCCATGGCGCACTTTTCCGATATTCAGCGGCGAAACAACATGCCAGTGAGGCGCTTGATATGCGACAGCCCGACACGTTGGAATTCAACACTCCTAATGTTCGACCGCCTGCTCCAACAAGAAAAAGCCGTCAGCAGTATTTGTATGACCGGGGTGCTAGGACAGCCTCTGCGGAGCTGGGAATCTTTTGCCACGTTACTGGACACTCATGCGCAATGCCTGTAGGCTTATGCGTCCTTTTGAGGAGGTGACAAACCTAGTCAGTCGCACCGAAGGCACCATCAGCGACCTCATCCCATTTGTTTTCTTCCTGGAGCGTGCCCTGCGAAGAGTTCTGGATCAGGCTGTAGATGAGCGTGAAGAGGAAGAGGAAGAGTTGTGGTCACCATCACCACCAGAAACAGCCTTGTCATCATCGCTTGCCGGACCTGCAGCAACGCTGGAAGAGGAGTATGAGGAAGAGGAGTCAGAGGAGGAATGTGGCGGCTTTGAGGAGGAGGAAGACCAACCACAGCAGGCACCCCAGGGTGCTCGTTGTTGTCACCTATCTGGGACCCATGGTGTTGTACGTGGCTGGGGGAAGAACAGACCGTCAATGACATCAGTGAGGGCGAGAGCGGGAAATGAGTAGCTCTGCATCAACCTTGTTCAAATGGGGTCTTTCATGCTGTCATGTCTGTTGAGGGACCCACGTATAAAAAGGATAAGGAGAACGATCTGTACTGGGTGGCCACGCTACTAGACCCCGGTATAAGCAGAAAGTGGCAGAAATGTTACCAAATTACCGAAAGTCGGAAAGGATGCAGCAGTTCAAAACCAAACTAAAAAATATGCTTTACACAGCTTATAAGGGGATGTCACAGCACAACGGGAATCTAACAGGGGAAGAGGTGAGTGTAATCCTCCTCCTACCACGGCGGCAAGGACTGGACGATTTACAGATGTGTTGTTGATGGAGGACATGCGGAGCTTTTCAGTCCTACTCATCGCCACAGCCCTTCGGGATCCAGCCTTAGAGAACGACTCGACCGACAGGTAGCAGACTACCTCGCCTTAACAGCAGATATCGACACTCTGAGGAGCAATGAACCCCTTCACTACTGGGTGTGCAGGCTTGACCTGTGGCCTGAGCTATCCCAGTTTGCGATAGAACTTCTGGCCTGCCCTGCTTCAAGTGTCCTGTCAGAAAGGACCTTCAGTGCAGCAGGAGGCATTGTCACTGACAAGAGAAGTCGCCTCGGTCAAAAAGTGTTGATTACCTCACCTTCATAAAGATGAATGAGGCATGGATCCCGAAGGGACTGACAGTGGGGATACGTTTGACTAACAAAAGGCCTGATTACATGCCATGGCCTCAAAATGGTCCCCACGCTGCTGTATTTAATGTCTGCATACCGGATGACTTTCGTGAATTCTCCACCACCAACTAGGGTTCAAGCCGCAATGTTTTAGTCACTTTTCTGCCTGGAAAACATAAATTTTCCGGCCGCTGCTACAATAGCGGCTGCAACAGTGCCATTATTTTTCAGGCATGTGTACATGCCTAATTTTTCTGTCCTATGGTGCAGCACTGTGGCTGCAAAAACAAACCAAAAAAAGGCACATACAAGTGTCAATTCCCCTTCGTGATCGTTACCTTGTTGTGGTGAAGGGGCTTGCGTATCACAATGAAGCAATCATCATCACCTCTATAAGTGTGTTGGCAATGTTGCCACACCCCAGATGATAAGGCCGTTGCTTCATTATGGTCAGACCAAAAGCGTCGGGTGGCCACGCTACTAGACCCCGGTATAAGCAGAAAGTGGCAGAAATGTTACCAAATTACCGAAAGTCGGAAAGGATGCAGCAGTTCAAAACCAAACTAAAAAATATGCTTTACACAGCTTATAAGGGGATGTCAATGGGGGATTCGACAATGGTTAATCAATTCGACCGGATAGGGTCCGTAACAGGGATTAAACTGATAGCAATAGTACTAGTTAAGACACCACTCATATAGGGTGTCACAGCACATTGCTCTGTGCACGCGCAGTGCCCCAATTTGGGAGTAAGAGGACCGACCAAGCTGCTTTTTCCATCTCCCGGTTCCTGAAATCAATTCAGTTTAGTGTATGAGAGTTTGGTCTGTCACTGTGAAGGCAGTCGAAGGTACCCGGCCTAAATTTTTTTCACAAAGGCAATCCCTGATATGGGACGTAACAGGGATTAAACTGATGAGAATAATACTACAGAAAATACCACTCATATCAGTGGAGGGAGCCAGCGTTTTTAACCATCTCCCGTTCAAAAAATCTATTTAATAAATGGCCCCCAGATTGGGGAGTCGGGGACGTTAGAGGATTAAACTGATGAGAATAGTACTACAGAAAATACCACTCATATCGGGTGTGACAGTAAATTGCACGGCGCAGGCGCTAGTGACCGTGGTTTAAAACAGAGTGGAGAGGAGCCAGCGTTTTTAACCATCTCCCGTTCGAAAAATCTATTCAATAAATGGCCCCCAGATTGGGGACGTTAGAGGATTAAACTGATGAGAATAGTACTACAGAAAATACCACTCATATCGGGTGTGACAGTAAATTGCACGGCGCAGGCGCAGTCACCGTGGTTTAAAACAGAGTGGAGAGAGCCAGCGTTTTTAACCATCTCCCCGTTCGAAAAATCTATTCAATAAATGGCCCCCAGATTGGGGACGTTAGAGGGATTAAACTGATGAGAATAGTACTACAGAAAATACCACTCATATCGGGTGTGACAGTAAATTGCACGGCGCAGACGCAGTGACCGTGGTTTAAAACAGAGTGGAGGGAGCCAGCGTTTTTAACCATCTCCCGTTCGAAAAATCTATTCAATAAATGGCACCCAGATTGGGGACGTTAGAGGATTAAACTGATGAGAATAGTACTACAGAAAATACCACTCATATCGGGTGTGACAGTAAATTGCACGGCGCAGACGCAGTCACCGTGGTTTAAAACAGAGTGGAGGGAGCCAGCGTTTTTTAACCATCTCACCGTTCGAAAAATCAATTCAATTCATCTTTTGGGGACCCTTGGTGTTGTACGTGGCTGGGTGGAGGAAGAAACCTTCAATGACATCACCGGGACGTGGCTAGCTTGGTATCCAACCTTGTGCAAATGGGGAGTTTGTGGTTGTGCAAATGAACTGTTTGCGGTGCATTAAAAGGGAGTTTGGTCTGTCAATGTCAGTGAAGCGGGCGTAACCCTTACACTACCTGATCGATACAACATCATACCTGATCGTATACACACACTGGATGTTTTAAAGCACGTTATTCCAAACAATTTAGGAATGTTAGTTGTTTTATGCCCTTTATGGATTAAAACCCGACTCTGCGTCCACTACGTAATTTTCCATGGGAGTTTTGCCATAGATCCCCCTCCGGCATGCCACAGTCCAGGTGTTAGACCCCTTGAAACAACTTTCTCATCACTATTGTGGCCAGAAAGAGTCCCTGTGGGTTTTAAAATTCGCCTGCCAATTGAAGTCTATGGCGGTTCGCCCGGTTCGCCCGTTCGCGAACATTTGCGGAAGTTCGCGTTCGCTGCTCGCGAACTGAAAATTTTATGTTCGCGACATCACTATTGTTCATCTCACCTGTGAGCACTGGAGTATAATAAGACGTCGAGCGCACCCTCTTTTCAGTGAAACTTTGACATGTGGAAAGAAGCGAGGGTACGCATTGTACACAGCAACATAAGCATATCATTATAGCGATGATAGCAAAAACCACTCCTAATACATATCGGATTTGACCAATCCCACCATCCTTGATTAGCGTCTTGTTTTATGTGTTTTATCATTTCTTCTAATTGGCCCATCTTATCCTTTATCCCTTGGGAATGATCTGACAAATTAAAACAGCACATACCTGAAAAAGCAGAGCACCCTATACCATGTTGTAATAGGAGATAATCAATGGTTGCCCTATTCTGTAGAATTGCCTTCTTATATGACTGTATATCTAGCAATATGTCCTGCAAGATTGCACTAGTGACATTTATTTATTTTACCATAAAGCAAGCAAGCCTTGAGATTGTCTTGTGGTTATATGCAGCTAACCCTAGTACTCCTACCATTGATATTGCCAGGCTTAAGTACTCGTTTCTGAGAGAAGGTTCACATTATAATTACAATCTTCCGGTATCTGCACAGAAGATTCTCGTGTATAACGTGTTTGTGTTGCAGGAAGTAATGGTATCATTGGTATCATTGCTAATGTTAACCTAGCTATCGTTCAGGGTCCATCTGTAATGTTTGCTGGTATGTACGTGTAACTAAAGTTTCCGCATGCTAACACCCATCCTGTTGGAAGGGGACATGTTTGTCTAAGGATGGCACTATCTTTGTGATATTACATTGCATATTTCTTCCTTATATCATCTTTTTGCAACTACTTACGCCCCGTTGGCAAATATCTGGTTTGGTCTTATTTTGTTGCTTTGCTTGTATGCAAGGAGGTAGTAATTTTTCATCACAAGTGAAATTATAGCATACTTCTGCAGCTGTGACTAGACCTGTAATTATTCTGATCATATTACCTTGTAGATATCTATGTGTAGAGCAATTATAGCAGACATAATAAGGATTCACATGTCCATATCTAACATCATGTTCTTCTAAATCAGTGTCATTCCACTGGGAACGCAGGAGCCCTGTCCATATAGACACTGGAGTGGGCACTGCTACCAGGCAGGTTTCTAGAATATTGGATGCAGACAAGGTGGTTCGAAGACAGAAATCAGTTAGGTTCAGGGTCTTGGCCAGGTACAGCCACAGATTCTCCTTTGTCTTCCACAGATTGTCCTCCCCTCTGCATCCTGTTGTTAGGTATGTCTGTCTGTCCCATGATCGCAGAACAGTTATTAGGATGCATAAGGCTGCAATTGTCAGAACTGCAGGTCTCAGCCATTTTAAGGAATTCTCCGACTGTGTCATCTCGTTGGGGGTCAAGGCTGTCTGCCTCCGTTATTACCCCTTCTTGTCGTTCCTTCTCGGTTGCCTTGTTCCTCTCTACCAAATTTATTCGCGAAGCGTGGATCCATGTGGGCGATTGCTCTGTCAGCACTGCTGTCCTGGTTACTGCCATGATGGTGGTGGGGGCGCTGTAGGCAAATTCACCCGGTCTTTTCCCCTTTTTCAGTATCTTCACCAGCACAATATCCCCAGACCTGAAAGGGTGCGTTGGTTCCTGTGGAAGAGAGGGGGATTTACAAGCAACTTTTTCCTCAGTTTTGCTAAGGATTCGGATAAGATTAGTAATGTATTCCTCCCTAATCTGGTCAATGTCTCCCTTCTGTGTTACTAAGGGGTGTCTTGCCCATGGGGTAGGGAATGGTCTTCCCATAAGTATTTAAAAAGGTGATAGTCCTAGTCTCTTATTGGGGGTCATTCTTATTTCAGCAAGGATTATGGGTAGGATTTGCTTCCAATTCACAAAAGTCCCAGCTGTGGCTTTCCTAAGCTTGTCCTTTATTGTCCTGTTCATTCGCTCGACGACCCCTGAACTTTGTGGGTGGTACGGGATATGGTATTTCCAGTCCACCTGTAGTAACCTGGCTATCTCCTTGTTTAGTTTAGATGTGAAGGCTGGGCCTTGGTCAGACTCAATTACCAAGGGGCAACCCCACCTAGGGATAATTTGTTGGGTGAGCATTTTTGCTGTTGTTTTTGCATCCTCTGCCCTGGTGGGGAATACTTCTGGCCATCTTGAGAACATGTCTACTATTACCAATGCATACTCTTGTTTACCCTTTGTTTTGGGGATATGTGTGTAGTCTACCTGCAGATGGGTAAAAGGTGTAGTAGGGTAGTCCAGGCACTGATGTGGGATTTTAAGAGGGTTGTTTGGATTTTTTCTCAAACATCTCCCTACATAATCAGCTACCAGTTTATTCATGTTGGTGATGTAAAAGTTTTGACCAAGGAGTAAACCTGTAGTTTGTATGCTGTTGTGTCCTACACCATGAAAATGAGCAATGAAGAGGGCAGCACTATGTTGCGGTATACAGGGTTTCCCCTCTTTGCAGATAAATCCAGTTTGTAGATTTTTCTGCAACACAGGGTACACCCAATCTTTCTCTTCTTCCTGTGATGCATATCGTTGCAGGTCAGTGATCATTTGGACCGTGTCCAAAGAGGGTGGTTTGAGGCATGCCATTTCCCATGAATCTTTGTGAATCCTAGTGGGGTTTTCTTTCGCAACTTGTTTCGCTATCTTGTCAGCTAAAGCATTGCCCTGGGACACTCTATCCTTGCCCTGCGTGTGTGCTTTGCAATGTACTATGGCCAGGCTAGAGGGTAGTTTAAGGGCAGCTAAAAGATTATCAATGAGGAGTGAATGAGAGATCTTCTTCCCATCTGCAGCAGTGAACCCCCGCCTTTGCCATATTACTCCATGATCCCACACTAACCCATGTGCATATCTACTGTCTGTGTAGATTGTGACTGATTTGTCTGTATGTAGGGTACATGCTCTGGTGAGTGCAATTAGTTCGGCAGCCTGGGCTGATTGGACATGTATGGGCGTGAGCATGAGCCGTCAACAAATACTTCAGGTGCCCCTGTCACAGGCGTCATTGACAAATCCATTCTGGGGGAAGTCTCATACTCTAACACTTTGAGGCAGTCATGTGCGTCGGGCAGGGTGTCTTCTTCTCCTTTTAGCCCTATGAGTGCATTCAATATCGGTGCTGGCCCTACCGAATGTGGGGCATATTTGATTTGTAAGGAAGGGTCACTTAACAAGAGTATCTCATATCCTGACAGTCGCTGGGCTGACATGTGTTAGGTGTGTATGCCTCATAGTAACCCCACTACATCATTAGTTGTGTGTAGGATGGTGGGGTACCCCAGTGTGAGGGGGGTCGCAAGCTCCACCATCATAGCACAAGCCGAAACTTTTTAAGAAAAAAGCACAAGGACGCAACTTGCCTCCATGTTCTTGTTTTAGCACCCCCGCCATGGTTTTACAATTTTGGCACGCAAACATGTGGAACGGCAGCTTATAGTCAGGGAGGCCCAATCCTGGGCTACACATCAGAGAACATTTTAACATATCAATAGCATTCAACATTTCCTCAGACCATCTTATGAGCTCTGGTTTGTCTTCCAGAGTGGCTTGCCTCAGGATATTATCATAGTAGGAACAGTCAGGGATCCATTGTCTGCAATAAGTTATCATACCAAGGAAGAACAACATTTCCTTCTTGGTGTGTGGGGTGACCAGTCCCGCTACAGACTGGACTTGCTCCGGACTGATCCGCCTTTCCCCTTCTGTGAGGACAAAGCCCAAGTACTCAACTTTCTTTTTACACCATTGCATTTTCTTGCGTGACACCTTGTGTCCACATTCTGATAACCATTTTAACAAAGATACACCATCAGTAACATTGGCCTCCTCTGACATACTGCACAGTAACAAATCGTCCACATATTGTATCAGCACCGAACCTAGGGGGTGCCATGGTTTCAAAGTGGCTTGGGGGACAATGCTGTACACTACAGGTGAATCAGCATATCCCTGTGGCATCCGGCCCCAGGTTAGCTGCCGTCCCTCAAAGAAAAAAGAAAAAAGTAGTCTGGTATGCTTATTAACTGGGATTGAGAAGAAGGCATTCTTCTCAATGTAGCTGGGAGTTTCCTCACATCAGAACATCCCGCTGCTTCCTTTTCATAAAGATGTTTCTCAAAGTCCTTCTTGTTATCGGATGTCCATGATGAAACATTTTGTTTCACAGTGAGGATCAGTTTATCTGACAGGTTGTTAATGAATGTGGAAATGATTAAGCTGTCATTCTGGTGCACGGGTAACCCGGCCTCCAGCTTTCAGCAATCCATGAATCGTTTCCAGAATTCAGTAACAGTCTTGGCAGATTTTTGTTTACATGCCACTGCTACAGGGAGTGATGACTTCTGTTTGAACACTTCACTCATGTGTTCCTGTGCCTGTGTCCATATCTCTTTTATGCCATCGGGTGTGTTACAAATGTAATTATCTGCCTCTGAGTTTGGTTGGATTTCTGAGATGGTTTTCACCTTTTTCCAATCCCATTCTGTGTGTGTACCTATAATTCCATCAATTAAATCTTCCTGAGTGAAATTGCGACCATTGCATACCTTTTTTAAGTATGCTACCGTACCAAGGGGCGCTATTGAGGGCTTGGGACAGTGTTTAATGATTTTATTCAAATCATCTATGTCAAGAGGTTTTTTCATTAAGTGTGTGCCTACAGTCATGAAGGGTGCTGTTAACTCAACCTCTTCCCTATTCTCTTCTTTACCTTTTTTGCTCCTGGTATCATACCCACGTGAAGGTCCCACATCTAGGGTCTCCCTAATTTCCTCTTTTGGTTCGGACATGTCGGAGCTGGTTGCTAGGAGTGCTGCGGCAATTTCATCCTTCTCTTGTTTGGCCGCATTGTTACTAAGATACGTTGATTGATGTACCCGGGGCTGTGGTGGTATGACCGGGGCATATGGGCAGTCATACAAGGGAGGAGGGTATATAGGAGGGGGGTGTTTCGGGTCTCCATGTTGGGTCTTCTGCTCTTGCCGGTTTAGTTCTATCTAATGTAACTTACTATCGTTTTTCACTATTCTCTTTTTAGTCTTATTCTCCCCATTTGTGTTGTACCAATGTGGAGCAATTTCCAACCATTGTACTCCTTCCTGTCTCATGTGTTCCATGTCCCAGGATGGGTCGGGCTCAAAATGAGGCCACACTTTAATATCACCCAGGCAAAGTCCTTTGACCATGTCCATGTGATACACGCTGTTGTCTCCATCTCTGGGAAAAGGATCAGCAGCCTCCATTGTCTCGGTCCACCCTGCTAAGTTGTCTAACCATGGGTTTACTAAATAGTAGTTTGTAGGACTAACTCTTGACACATAAATTTTACATGTTTCACCTGGTTCAGGTTTGGGGTAATCAGTCTTGCATCCCCGCCCTCCCATTGTTGTATTCAGAGAATATTTGGAACAATATCTGTCCAGGGCTGGCTGTGCTGGATATAAGGAATATTCCTCTGAATCCCTAATGACTAGGGCTGTTTTGAATCGCCACTTGCGTTCAGTATTTCTGGGTTATAATGGATTTCTCCTCACCAGAGTACCGGGGCGTCTAACGATTCTCACAATGCATACAAGTTTACTCAACACAATTTCACAAAGTATTAATAACAATGAAGAGCGACTGTGCACTTACCACCCAGTCTGCAGTTCATACAAACAGATAATCTTATACTTCTACAAGATCTTATAACATCTATGCATATTTGACATGTAAGAGTGAATCCAAGCTTTGACTTCCCTGTTCCCTGAACAGCGGTATTTTGGAGTGCACTCCCCTCTTTGTATCTATGCACAACTCCCTGAGTTGTGTTACGTGTGTCCCTGACACAGCTTCTGTAGCTCTCTAGTCTAAAATAGGGTTCATCCGTACTTACTGTTGCAGATCGAGACATGGCCGGTGCCCTCAGATCGGGCAGGGGACAAAAAATCGATGTCACTTCTCACCAGACCCGAGGACGACCTCTCGATCCCGGATTCGAGCCCCCAAATTGATAGGATGATAATTACAGATGACTAGATGAATCAGCTTGGTTTAAGTCTTTTCTGGCGCCAGGAGAGTGAATGACCATATCAGACACGACACATATGATGATCAAAATCACTCTGTTTATTGATAATAAGGTTCAAGCCTTTATAGGACATTATACGCCCTTTCATTATTCAATCATCTTTTTCCAAACAATATAGCCTCCAATCATAATGAGACACATACCGTCATACAACATACTTTCCCCAGTTACATCCTGGCCTTCATGCTCCACGTACTAGCTGACGCGGACAAGATAAGGAATTCCGGTTAGATACTCTGCTGCCCAGAACATTTGGTTATGACAGAATGTTCTTACACAAAGTTCAAGACAGCACATTCCTTCAGTCCTCATCCTGTGTACTGTCTTCCCCCATTTCCACCTCTTCCACAGGCAAACCGCACGCCTTCATTTTGAGCAGAGAGGGTTACAGTAGACACAGAAGTAGAATGGTTACGCTGATAAAAGCGGCATCACCGCTCACCATCTGTGTTGATTCCTCAAAGTTGCATAAAACCTCACAGAGGTCAGACATCCATGCCCACTCGTCGCTTGTGAAGAGCGGAAGCTGACTGGAAAGGCGATGACCATGTTGCAGCTGGTATTCCACTTCTGCCCGCTGCTGCTCACAAAGCCTGGCCAACTAATGGAACATGGAGTTCCAGCGCGTGCTCACATCGCACAACAGTCGGTGCACTGGCAATTGCAAGCGCTGCTTCAGCATTGCCAGACCGGCGGCAGCTATAGATGACTTTTGGAAATGGGCACCTTCACCAGTAGCTCAGGCAAATTGGGGTAGGTTTTGAGAAACCGCTGAACCGCTAACATGAAAACCGTGGGCTAGGCATGGTATATGTGCGAGCTTGCCGAGCTCTAAAGCCTCCACCATGTTATGGTCATTGTCAGACACAACCATGCCTGGTTGTAGGTTGAGTGGTGAGAGTTACAGCTAAGTTTGGTCCCTTATACCCTGCCACAGCTCTGCTGCCATATGCTGTTTGTCACCTAAGCAAATATGTTTCAGCATGGCCTGTTGCCACTTCCCCACTGCAGTGCTACACTGCTTCCAGCTATTGACTGATGGCTGACTGGTGCTGCAAGATGAGAATTCAGAGGTGGAAGTGGAGGTGGAGGAGGAGAAGGGGGGGGGGGGGGGTTGCAGCAACTAATGCAGGTGGTGGCAGAAATCCTGATGGAAGTATGGCACAAAATCCTTGACGTCGGCATAACCTATGCCATCCAAGGGTACAAATTGCTCCTGGCCCCCACAACGTTCACCCAGTGTGCCATCAGGGAAATGTTTTGTCCCTGGCCACAAGCACTTGTCCATGTGTCAGTCGTTAAGTGGACCTTCCTAATAACTGAGTTGGTCAGGGCATGGGTGATGTTATGGGAAAAATGCTGGAGTAAGAAGGGGACGGCACAGCGGGCAAAAAAGTGGCAGCTGAGGACTGAGTAACAAGGGACAGCCACCACCATCAGGCTGCGGAAAGCCTCAGTATCCACAAGCCTAAATGGTAACATTTTCAGGGCTAGTAATTTGGAAAGTTGTGCATTTAGTGCTATGGTCTGTGGGTGGCTGGGTATTTGGGCTTTCGTTCTAAGGCCTGGGGTATGGACATCTGTACGTTGTGCTGTGACACAGAAGTGGATGTTAGCTGATGGTGCTTGCGAAAGTCCAGGTGCAGGGCGGGAGGCATCCGAGCCTGCGTCTTGGGCAGCGGATTAGCCAGCACGTAACACAGGGGAAGAGAAGGCAGTGGTGTGACCTGCAGACACTGATTGTGGACCCATGCATTCGGCCCACCTATTAGGTTGCTTTTATGCCATGTGGCGGATCATGCTGGTGGTGGTGAGGTTGCTAGTGTTCACGCCCCGGCTCATTTTGATACAGCACAGGTTTAAAATGACAATTCTTTTATCATCCACACTTTCCACAAAAAAGCGCCAGACTGCGGAACACCTACCCCTTGGCAAGGGAGATTTCCACAAGAGGGTGCTCCAGGGAACAGTTGCGGCGCCTTCTCCCTTTTGCCACCCCACTGCCTCTTCCAGCCTGTTGCGGTGTTGCAGATCCCTCCCCCTCTGTACTGCTGTCCTCAGTCAGCTTGCCTCCTTCCTAGGTTGGGTCAGTGATTTCATCGTCCACTACCTCCTCTTCCACTTCCTCACTCTGGTCATCCTCCTGACTTGTTGACCTAACAACAACCTCACTTATTGACAACTGTGTCTCATCCTCATCATCAGCCTCTTGAGACACTAATTGAGGTTGACTTATTGGCAACTATGTCTCATCATCATCATCCACCTCATGAAACTGCCGTAATTGCCGTTCCCCGCCACCATCTTCTTCTGACAGTGGATGCTCAAATTTTGGGAATCAGGGCACAAGATCTCCTCATGTCCCTCTTCAAGCGGGCTTAGCGAAGGGCCCAAATTAAGGAATGGCAATGAAAAGAGCTACTCGGAATATGGGATCACTCGTTTGCAAAGACTTTCCATGGTGGGAGGAAGCAGGATCAGGGTGAGGATTCTGTTGACCAGACTCTTGGCTACTGAGACTAGACTTTGTGAAAGATAGGGCAGTGCGTGCTCCATCTGCAGCACGGCCACTTCCCTGTCCCTTACTGCTCGCCTTCATCATATTAAATGGTTTATATGCTTGCAAGTATGTCACACGTACTGTAGCGCAGTTTTTTAAAGTGTATGCACAATTAATTACAGTCAATGTCACAGATATTTGGGATGCGGAAACGTTATACAGGAGATGGAGCGCAGATAATGTCGCTATCCGCAGCGTCTATGGAAAAAGCATACTGCATGTCACAGATATTTTTAGTATGTGCACACGTTATACAGGAGATAGAGCGCAGATAATGTCGCTGTCTGCAGCCTCTACGGAAAAAGTACACTGAATGTCACAGATATTTTTAGTATGCGCACACTTTAAACAGGAGATGTAGAGCAGATAATGACGCTGTCCACAGCGTCTACTGAAAAAGTACACTGGATGTCACAGCTATTTTTAGTATGCACACATGTTAAACAGGAGATGTAGCGCAGATAATGTCTCTGTCCGCAGCGTCTATGGAAAAAGTACACTGGATGTTACAGCTATTTTTAGGATGTGCACATGTTAAACAGGAGATGTAGCGCAGTTAATGTCGCTGTCTGCAGCCTCTACGGAAAAAGTACACTATATGTCACAGATATTTTTAGGATGTTCACATGTTAAACAGGACATGTAGCACAGATAATGTCGCTGTTTGCATCATCTACGGAAAAAGTACACTGGCTGTCACAGATATTTTTAAGCTGCGCACACATTAAACAGGAGATGTAGCGCAGGTAATATCCCTGTTCGCAGCCTGTGTTGGAAAAGTACACAGGACATCACAGATATTTTTTGAATGTGCAGACTTTATACAGGAGTAGGGTTAAGCGAACAGTTCGAGCATAGTTCGGGTTCGTACCGAATTTTGGGGTGTTCGGGACACGGACCCGGACCCGAACATTTTCAAAAAAGTTCGAGTTTAGGTCCATTGTTCGGCGATTTCTTCCCGCTTTTTGAAGGGCTGCAGAGCAGCCAATCAGCTATCATTTTACTTCTTGCCCTAAGAAGCCATCTCAGCCATGCCTACTAATGGCATGGCTGTGATTGGCCAAGTGCAGCATGTGACCCAGCCTCTATTTAAGCTGGAGTCACGTAGAGCCGCACGTCACTCTGCTCTGCTTAGTGTAGGGAGAGGACGCAGATTCTGTGAGGGCGAGATTAGGCAGGGAAAAGTCAGCAAAAACACCAACTGAAGTGATCGATCTACAGCAGTGAATCATTCAACTTCTGCTAGTTAATTGCTCACTAGTTTTTAGGCTGCACAGAGCTTTATTCTGTCACTTTGATCAGCAGCCATTTTGTATCTTGTGGTGCACCAGCACAAGCTGCCACCAAGTCCATCAATCCATCAATACTAGTTTTTTTTTTTTTTGCTATATCCTACATCAGGGGCTTGGCTGTGCATATTGTCACCCCTAGAAACTCAGGATAGAAATTTCTATATTTTATTAAGGGGTTAAATTCAATTGCCAAAATAGCAATCCCCTAAATCTAGTGTCCCAGCAGTGGCTGGCAAATTTTAATAGTGTCCGGCAAAGGATAGATTATTTTCTGGGGTGAAATTCAATTGCCAAAATAGCAATAACGTAAATCTGGTGTCCCAGCAGTGGCTGGCCAAGTTTAATAGAGTTCAGCAAAGGAAAGATCATTTTCTGGGGTGAAATTCAATTGCCAAAATAGCAATACCGTAAATCTGGTGTTCCAGCTGTGACTGGACAAGTTTAATAGAGTACCTCAATGAATTTATTATTTACTGCAGTGAAATTCAGTTGCAAAAATAGAAATACCGTAAATCTGGTGTTCCAGCTGTGACTGGACAAGTTTCATAGTGTCCGACATAGGATATATTATTTTCTGCAGTGAGATTCAGTTGCAAAAATTGAAATACCGTAAATCTGGTGTTCCAGCTGTGACTGGACAAGTTTAATAGTGGCCGGCAAAGGATTTATTATTTTCTGGGGTGAAATTCAGTTTACAAAATAGCAATACCATAAATCAGTGGTTTCAGCTGTATCTGGCCAAGTTTAATATTGTACTGCAAAGATTATATTTTTTTCTGGGGTGAAATTCAATTGCAAAAATAGCAATACCGTAAATCAGGTGTCCTAGCAGTGGCTGGACAAGTTTAATAGTGTACGGCAAAGAATATATTTTTTTCTGGGGTCAAATTCAATTGCCAAAATAGCAATACCGTAAATCTGGTGTCCCAGCAGTGGCTGGCCAAGTTTTATAGTGTCCGTCAAAGGATTTATTATTTTCTGCTGTGAAATTCAGTTGCAAAAATAGAAATACAGTAAATACAGTTCCAGCTGCTGCAGGCCTAGTTTAAATCTGTCCTTAAAAGGGTATATTTTTTTGTCTGGGGTGAAATTTAATTGCCAAAATAGCAATACCCTGAATCTGGTGTACCAGCTGTTGCAGGCCTAGTTTAAATCTGTCCGGAAAAGGGTATATTTTTTTCTGGGGTGAAATCTAATTGCCAAAATAGCAATACCCTGAATCTAGTGTTCCAGCTGTGACTGGACAAGTTTAATATTATCCGTCAAAGTATAGATTTTGTTCTGGGGTGAAATTTAATTGCCAAAATAGCAATTCCCTGAAACTGGTGTTACAGCTGTGACTGGACAATTTCCCTAGGGTCCATCAAATGATATATTATTTTCTGGGGTGAAAGTCAGTAGCAAATATAGAAATACAGTAAATCTGGTGTTCCAGCTGTGTCTGGACAAGTTTAATAGTGTCCGACAAAGTATATATTATTTTCATGCGGGTGAAATTCAGATTGCCAAATTAGCAATACCATAAATCTGGTGTCCCAGCAGTTGCTGGCCAAGTTTAATAGTGGTCCGTCAAAGGATTTAATATTTTCTGCGGTGAAATTCAGTTGCAAAATAGAAATACTGTAAATCTGTTGTTCCAAATGTTGCAGGCTTAGTTTAAATCTGTCCGTAAAGGGTATATTTTTTCTGTGGTGAAATTTAATTGCCAAAATAGCAATACCCTGAATCTGGTGTTCCAGCTGTTGCTGGGCTAGTTTAATATCTGTCCGTAAAGGATATATATTTTTCTGGGGTGAAATTCAATTGCCAAAATAGCAATACCGTAAATCTGGTGTCCCAGCAGTGGCTGGCCAAGTTTAATAGTGTCCGTCAATGGATTTATTATTTTCTGCTGTGAAATTCAGTTGCAAAAATAGAAATACAGTAAATACTAGTGTTCCAGCTGCTGACAGGCCTAGTTTAAATACTGTCCGTCAAAGGGTATATTTTTTGTCTGGGGTGAAATTTAATTGCCAAAATAGCAATACCCTGAATCTGGTGTACCAGCTGTTGCAGGCCTAGTTTAAATCTGTCCGGAAAAGGGTATATTTTTTTCTGGGGTGAAATCTAATTGCCAAAATAGCAATACCCTGAATCTAGTGTTCCAGCTGTGACTGGACAAGTTTAATATTATCCGTCAAAGTATAGATTTTGTTCTGGGGTGAAATTTAATTGCCAAAATAGCAATTCCCTGAAACTGGTGTTACAGCTGTGACTGGACAATTTTCCTAGGGTCCATCAAATGATATATTATTTTCTGGGGTGAAAGTCAGTAGCAAATATAGAAATACAGTAAATCTGGTGTTCCAGCTGTGTCTGGACAAGTTTAATAGTGTCCGGCAAAGTATATATTTTTTTATGGGGTGAAATTAAATTGCCAAATTAGCAATACCATAAATCTGGTGTCCCAGCAGTTGCTGGCCAAGTTTAATAAGGTCCGTCAAAGGATTTAATATTTTCTGCGGTGAAATTCAGTTGCAAAAATAGAAATACTGTAAATCTGTTGTTCCAAATGTTGCAGGCTTAGTTTAAATCTGTCCGTAAAAGGGTATATTTTTTTCTGTGGTGAAATTTAATTGCCAAAATAGCAATACCCTGAATCTGGTGTTCCAACTGTTGCAGGGCTAGTTTAAATCTGTCCGTAAAAGGATATATATTTTTTCTGGGGTGAAATTCAAATGCCAAAATAGCAATACCGTAAATCTGGTGTCCCAGCAGTGGCTGGCCAAGCTTAATAGTGTACGTCAATGGATTTATTATGTTCTGCGGTGAAATTCAGTAGTAAAAATAGAAATACAGTAAATCTGGTGTTCCAGCTGTGACTGGACAAGTTTAATAGTATCCGTCAAAGGATAGATTTTGTTCTGGGGTGAAATTTAATTGCCAATATAGCAATACCCTGAATCTGGTGTTCCAGCTGTTGCAGGCCAAGTGTTAATCTGTCCGTAAAAGGGTATATTACACTCAAGGCGTATATACAAGTGCTGAGAGGGTCATCCTCAATAACTTCACACGCTACCGTGCATCTCCCATTGTATTTCTGTCCCTTAAAGGGTATATTACACAAAGTGTTAACATACAATTGCTGAAGGCATAATCTTACATATTTTCTCACACGCTACTGTACATCTCCAAGTGTAAATCTGTCCATAAAAGGATACCTTTCATCCAGGGCCTAAATACTAGCCCTAAAAGAGATATTCCCCTAAATCAGTGGTTACTGCTGTGCCTGGATTAGTGTAATACGCTACATAAATAAATAGGCAGATAGTGTTAGGTGCCTGTAAAAAAAGGGCTGAATTTAATACATTGGGCCAAATATTGTCTTTCTTATTGTGGTGCTTGGTGAACGGTAACAATGAGGAAAACATCTAGTAAGGGACGCGGACGCAGTCGTGGTGGTGTTAGTGTACCCTCTTGTGCTGGGAGAGGATGTGGCCATTCTGCCACAGCCACACGTCCTAGTGAACCAACTACCTCAGGTTCCAGTACCCGCCAGAATTTACAGCGATATTTGGTGGGGCCCAATGCCGTTCTAAGGATGGTAAGGCCTGAGCAGGTACAGGCGATAGTCAATTGGGTGGCCGACAGTGGATCCAGCATGTTCACAACATTATCTCCCACCCAGTCTTCTGCAGAAAGCACACAGATGGCACCTGAAAACCAAGCCCATCAGTCTGTCACATCACCCCCATGCATATCAGGGAAACTGTCTGAGCCTCAAGTTATGCAGCAGTCTCTTATGCTGTTTGAAGACTCTGCTGGCAGGGTTTCCCAAGGGAATCCACCTAGCCCTTCCCCAGTGGTGGAAGACATAGAATGCACTGATGCACAACCACTGATGTTTCCTGATGATGAGGACATGGGAATACCACCTCATCGGAGTCCGCACGTCTCTGATGATGACGAAACACAGGTGCCAACTGCTGCGTCTTTCTGCAGTGTGCAGACCGAACAGGAGGTCAGGGAGGAAGACTGTGTGGAAGACGATGCAGGGGACGATGAGGTCCTAGACCCCACATGGAATGAAGGTCGTGCCACTGACTTTCAAAATTCAGAGGAAGAGGCAGTGGTGAGACAGAGCCAACAGCGTAGCAAAAGAGAGAGCAGAGGGCAAAAGAAGAACAGCCGCCTCCAAGAGAGTTCACCTGCTACTGGCCACCGCCACCAGGGACCGAGCACCCCAAAGGCAGCTTCAAGGAGTTCCCTGGCATGGCACTTCTTTAAACAATGTGCTGATGACAAGACCCGAGTGGTTTGCACGCTGTGCCATCAGAGCCTGAAGCGAGGCATTAACGTTCTGAACCTTAGCACAGCCTGCATGACCAGGCATCTTCATGCAAAGCATGAACTGCAGTGGAGTAAACACCTTAAAAGCAAGGAACTCACTCTGGCTCCCCCTGCTCCCTCTTCTGCTGCTGCCTCGGCCTCTTCCTCCGCCTCGGGAGGAATGTTGGCACCTGCCGCCCACCAAACAGAGGATGTGCCACCGACAACACCACCTGCGTCACGAAGCATCTCCACCATATCACACAGCAGCGTTCAGCTCTCCATCTCACAAACCTTGGAGAGAAAGCGTAAATTCCCACCTAGCCACCCTCGAGTCCTGGGCCTGAATGCCAGCATTTCTAAACTACTGTCCTTCCGCCGGCAAGGATCGCAGGGCATCATTATTTACCTCCTGTAGCCTCCTCCTCCTACTCGGCTTCCTCCTCCTCTGCTTCCACCAGCTCATCCAGTCAGCCACACACCTTCACCACCAACTTCAGCACAGCCCGGGGTAAACGTCAGCAGGCCATTCTGAAACTCATATGTTTGGGGGAGAGCCCCCACACCGCGCAGGAGTTGTGGCGGGGTATTGAACAACAGACGACGTGTGGTTTCTGCCGGTGGGCCTCAAGCCCGGCCTGGTGGTGTGCGATAATGGGGGAAATCTCATCGCAGCTCTGGGACTAGCCGGTTTGACGCACATAAGGATTGACATCAATGGGGTTCGAGTTCGGGATAAAGTTCTGGTCGAGTTCGGATCCCGAACCCGAACATTTTCGGGAAGTTCGGCCAAACTTCCCGAACCCGAACTTCCAGGTATTCGCTCATCTCTAATCGCAGGGCATCATTCTTTGCGTCCTGTAGCCTCCTCCTACTACTCGGCTTCCTCCTCATCTGCTTCCACCTGCTCATCCATTCAGCCACACACCTTCACCACCAATTTCAGCACAGCCCGTGGTAAACGTCAGCAGGCCGTTCTGAAACTCATATGTTTGGGGAACAGGCCCCACACCACGCAGGAGTTGTGGCAGGGTATTGAACAACAGACCGACCAGTGGTTGCTGCCGGTGGGCCTCAAGCCCGGCCTGGTGGTGTGCGATAATGGGCGAAATCTTGTCGCAGCTCTGCATAAAGTGCGGGCCGTCTGTATGCGGGCCGATTCTGTAGTTTTCAGAAACACCCCATATGTGGTCGTAAACTACTGTATGGCCACGCAGCATGGCATAGAGGGAAAAGAGCGCCATGTGGTTTTTGGAAGGGCGATTTTGCTGGACTGGTTTATCTACACCATGTTCCATTTGAAGCCCCCCTGATGCCCCCCCCCCTCCCCCCTGGAGTAGAAACTGCCTAAAAGTGACCCCATTTTGGAAACTACACCCCTCAAGGTATTCAAAACTGATTTTACAAACGTTGTTAACCATTTAGGTGTTTCACAAGAGTTAATGGGAAATGGGGCAAAAATTTCATAATTTTGATTTGTTGGCAAATTTTCCATTTTAATCCTTTTTTTCCAGTATCTAAGCAAAGGTTAACAGCCATAAAAAAAACCTATTTTTATTGCCATAATTCTGTAGTTTGTAGAAACACCCCATATGTGGTCGTAAACTACTGTATGTCCACACGGCAGGGCGTAGAGGGAAAGGAGCGCGGTGTGGTTTTTGGAAGGCCGATTTTGCTGGACTGGTTTATTTACACCATGTCCTATTTGAAGCCCCCCTGATGCTCCCCCCCCCCCGCCCCTTGGAGTAAAAACTCCCTAAAAGTGACCTCATTTTGGAAACTATGGGATAAGGAAACTGTTTTGTTGGGACTATTTTTAAGGTACAAATGATTTTTGGTTGCTCTATATTACATTCTTGTGACGCAAGGTTACCAAAAATAGAAATTTGGAAATTTCATCTCATTTGCTATAAACCCTTGAGGAACACCTAAAGGGTTAATAAAGTTTGTAAAATAAGTTTTAAATACCTTGAGGGGTGTAGATTTTTTGAGATGGGGGGTCACTTTTATGGAGTTTCTACTTTAGGGGTACATCAGGGGTTCTTCAAATGGGACATGGTTTAAAAAACAATGCCATCAAAATCTGCCTTCCGACTTCCGGTTCCGGCGCCAGCATGAGCGGCAGCAAGCTGTAAGAGCTCCGTAGCTGAGACTCCGCGTTTTCTGCTCCCCCTCGATTATCCATCTCATCCCTGCAAAGGACCTGATGGAAATTTGTGGAATGGAATTACCGGAGGTGCTGGGTGTTAATGGCCCGTGTAAAGTTGAACGTGCGCACAGAGTAGGCCCGAACCTGCACGTGGACAAAACCGCGCTGAAGGGGGGACCTCAACCCCAACAACAGCGTACAGCGCGCCCTCGCCAAGTTATCGTAAAGTACTTGGACTACAATGACAAATCGGCGATACTCAGAGCCTACAAGCAACAGAGAAGTGGGCTACTGCTGAGGGGCCACCGGGTGCTGATTTTCGAAGATTTCTCTGCGGAGGTTACACGAAAGAGAAGAGCGTTCACCCCGATTTGCTCGGCCCTGTTTAATAACCAAGTGAGGTTCGCTTTATTATTTCCAGCGACTCTGAGGGTGACGCTCCCTGATGGCAGCACTGTTACTTTTGACGACCCGGAGGAAGCACGCCACCACCTTAAGGACCTTACTATGGACCGTAAAAGGCCACTCATTGCTGATCTAACTGAAGATCCTGGAGACCCCAAGCCGCAGCGGTTGTCGACAAGATCCACGCGCAGAGATCTCCCGGCCTTACCTTGGAAAGGAGATCCCTTAACCTCTCGCTCGGCGGAGTCGACCCGGAGGGCGTCATGATAGAACCCTGCGTCTGGGAGGAGGACTTCCTTAGATCCCGTGTACGCCATGGACCTCTACGATCAGGTTTTGTATGAGGATTGTACACTGCCTGTACTGGATCTTTTGTGGTAGCAGATGCGCAGGGACTACTATCCACTGGATTCAGTGTCGTTCACGCACTTTTGAATTATGTTTAATATGTTCAGCAGCCGCAGTTTTATGTTTTTATGTTCTGATCATAGACCTATTGACACTCAGTGGGGTGCTGGGGGGCTTTTCGCTATTACTGTTGTTCTCTTAAGTGAGGGAGTTTCAGCTTTAATGAGCTTTCTGTGTGTGCGATTTATATCTACTCGACTATTTGTCATGTTGGAAAAAGGTGAAGTCCGACTTTGTATTAGAGCTATTATGTTCTTTGTTTGGGATGGAGTTATCCTAAGCACGTTTCGGGACAACATTTTGTTTAGTGTTGATGGGGGATGGGAATGGGGTGGGGTGGGATTTGGGCGTTCGATGCACTCCTTGTCGTACAAAACCTGCACTTCATATCACTTGTTTTGATACCCAATGGCTGACCATATTAAGGTGGTATCATGGAATGTGAAGGATTGCGCTCACCGTGCAAGCGCATGATGATCCTGAGGCATCTTAAGAGGCTGAGAGCTGATATAGCCCTCCTTCAGGAAACACACCTGGCAGAGGGGAATTGGGTAGGATGAAACGCCTATGGGTGGGAGAAGTGTACGGATCCGGGGCATTAGGAAAGAAGGCGGGGGTACTAACTCTACTCAAAAAGGATTGCCATTCACAATACTTGATCATCAACATGATGAGGAGGGTCGCTTGTCCCATCTACACCTCACCTCACCGAGTGGGGACCTGAGTATATTTAATGTATACGGTCCTAATGACTGTGATGTTGGATTCTTCTCGGATTTGGGGAAGTGTATTGGTCAGGACCCGGTGGAGACAAGACTGGTAGGTGGAGACCTAAACGCAGTTGTGGACGAGAGGGAAGACAGGAAGAGGGGCAGGGTACTGCAGATTTGGTAGGGAAGGGTGACACCAGGTTAGCGACTCTGCTATCTGAGACTGATATGGTGGACTTATGGAGATTGACACATCCGGAAGGGAGAGAGTATACGTTCTTTTCCGAGGCACACGGATCTTGGTCGCGAATTGATTATATTCTAACCACCAGATCTGCTATGTACCATTTCTCAGAACCGAAAATAGAAGATCTCGTGATATCCGATCATGCGCCAGTATCTGTCTCCCTCTCCCTCAGAGTTCCCATGGGGTCAGATTATATCTGGCGTTTCCCTGCGAGTCTGATGAGAGATGAGAACTTCAGAGACATGCTACGCGGCTGGTGGTTGGAATATAAGCAAGACAACGAATTGGGAACGGCTCCACAGCTTTTATGGGATGCTGGTAAGGCAGTACTTAGAGGGAGAATCATGGCATACGTGCATGATAAACGTAGGAGAGTTAAGCAATCCTTGGCACTGTTCAGTGACAAACTCAAAACCGCCTACACGGCACTGCTCCTTAATCCGTCTCAGTCCCTACGGGAACAATGGCAACAGGCCAAAAAATCATACGAGCACTGGTTGCTTCGCTGGGAACAAATGTCACAATTTGCATGGGAGGCACGCTTGTTCAAGTATGGCAATAAGGCTGGTAGACTGCTGGCCAGACTAGCGAAGGGATCCAAGCCGCAGACTACGGTTGGAGCTCTTATTGACGACAACGGTCAACTGAGATCTCACCCCAAGGAGGTGGTAGAGATACTGAGTTCCTTCTATACAACTCTCTATCAGTCATCAAACTGCGCAAAGGTAAATCTCACAGAATGGTTACAAGGGAATGTTATTCCTACTGTATCAGACATTGACAGGGCTATGCTTAACTCTCCCGTGTCAAGAGAAGAGGTGGAACAGGTGATAAAGGACTCTGCTCTAGGTAAAGCACCAGGTCCTGATGGGATGTCTATTGAATTTTACCGTATACTATCCCCGAAATTGCCCCTACTCTCTCGGAGATTTACACGAGTTACATGCAGGGCGCCACCATCCCACCGCAGACCAATACGGCTCATATCAGAGTGCTTCCTAAGCCAGGTAAAGACCTGCATCTAGCTTCTTCCTACCGCCCGATCTCTCTAATTAACGTAGACTTGAAATTAGCATCTAAAATATTAGCGAACAGACTAGCCAGTATATTGCCAAAATTAATATCAAGTCCTCAGGTAGGATTTGTTCAGGGTAGGGCTGCAGTGGCGAACGTCCGCAAGGTCCTAACGATATTAGACGAAACTTCTTTATGCCCAAAAATTCATTCATCCCCAGCCATAGTGGCGATCGATGCTGAAAAAGCTTTCGACAATGTGGACTGGGGATGGATGAGTACTGTTCTGGATCATGTGGGTATTATAGGCCCCTTTAGACAGTACATAACCGCTTTATACACCAATCCCTATGCTAGGGTACATATCCCGGGTTTCCTGTCGCCTTCTTTCCCCTTCTTAAAGGCACCCGTCAGGGATGCCCGTTATCACCCCTGCTGTTCAACCTGGCGATAGAGCCTTTGTCTCGGAAGCTAGCAGCTGACCAGAATGTGGAGGGGATTCATGTGGGAACGACGACTGTGAAACATGCGCTCTTTGCGGATCGACCTTTTGATTTTTTGGAAAATCCGCAGAGGGACCTGGGTTATGTTTTCCAATTGTTAAATGAATTTGGCAGTATCTCAGGTTATAAGGTTAATCAAACTAAGTCTGAAATTTTATTTTTAAATTCTGGTCGTGTCCAGCCCCAATTGCCTGTCACTATAAAAATAGCCACAACGGCCATCAAATATTTAGGGATTCATATTGGTAGGAAACCTGACTCCTTATACGCACTTAATTACCCCCGTTGATTAAGAAGATTCTTTCAGATTTGGAAAGGTGGAAAAACTATCCTCTTTCTTTGGGCGGTAGGACCCAGCTCATAAAAATGATTTGTGTCCCTAAACTCCTTTACATTATGCAAACCGCCCTATACTTCTGAAGCACAAGGACATACGTGCACTGAACTCGGCATTCAGCACCTTTATATGGGCAGGGAAAAACCCAGAATAGCACTGCAGAAACTACAAGTCCCCAAAAACAGAGGTGGTTTAGCTCTCCCCACCTTCGGCTGTACAACATTGCTGGCTTATTTCGACATTGTGTTGACTGGCTCAATGATACTAGCTTCTACTCTAACACTCGCCTAGAGGCGCAATTGGTTCAGCCGTGGTCGTTGGGGGCATTGCTACATTCCAAGTGGGCAGCGGTACCGCAGGGATTGAAAGCTAGTCTGACAATACGTGACACCCTGATTGCATGGAAAGAAGTCTGTAAGATTTATCGACTACCCTTCTCTTTCTCTAAACATATGCCACTGTGGGGACACCCGGAATTCCCGCAGGGATTGATTCTAAGTTTTTGTCCAGTGGAAGGAGAGGGGTATTCGATCAGTGAGTCATGTATGGAACTTGCCGGAGGGGAGACTGTGCTCTCTAAATGACTTGAGAGACAGATTCCAACTCACTCTAGCAAATCAAACTTTTCCATATCTGCAAGTTAGGGCTTTTATTACCACTAGGATTTCGGCCCCGGCTGGCGTGATGGCATCCAATTCTCTCGATACTTTGCTTAATAAGGCAGGGGGGAAGAAGTCACTGTCAGACCTCTATAACCACATTAGGGAGATGAAGTTAAAACCGACTATGGAGGGTCTTTTCTCCCATTGGAGTAAGGACTTCACCATCCCAGATTTGGAAAAGAAAATTCTTCAAGGGTGGGACAAGGTCAGAAAAATAGTAACAAATGAGGGATGGAGGGAAACGCACTTTCGGTTTCTGCATAAAGCCATTTATGGTTTCCAATACTCCGGTGGGGATGGGGATTAGACTAGACTCACAGCGTGTCCGAAATGCCAGACTCCAGGAACGGACATGCTACATGGGATGTGGTTTTGCAGTGCCTCTATGAAGTTTTGGAAGATGGTACGGCATCATTTGGCCTTACATCTCAAAATTAGGATACCACTAACTCCCGAGTTTGTTCTGTTCCACATTCCCCCGGAGAGATCTTACTTACCCATGATAGCTCACGTGGTAGTATTGGCAGCTAAACGATGTCTGCTGGCTAAATGGCTACAACCACACACGCCATCAGCCACAGAAATATTTCTGCATATTAGGAAATGTTTTGATATGGACAGACTAGATACGGAACAGATGCGTGGTAAACAGGTTAAAGCATTTTTTGCAAAATGGAGCTCCTTTATATCTGCAGCTCTTTCGGATCGGGAGTTAATAGTAATCATGACACCTTTCACAAATTCCGAATGGTACCTGAAACATAAAATAGCGGGCACATTGGGCAGGCTATTGGTAGACTGAGATAAATATTTGTTGTGTAGGGATGAGGAGTGCATCGAACGGAGGGAGGGGGGGTGGGGGGGTTATTAGGGGACCTGTTATTATATACAATGTATCGTGTCATTTCTATGCATGATCATGGCTATTGTTATGACCGGTCAGATTTTGTCTTTATGAAAAAATTTAATAAAGATTATATTTAAAAAAAAAAAAATCTGCCTTCCAGGAACCATATGGCAATCTTTTCCTTCTGCGCCCTTCCATGTGCAAGTACAGCAGTTTACCACCACATATGGGGTGTTTCTGTAAACTGCAGAATCAGGGCAATAAATTTTAAGTTTTATTTGGCTGTTAACCCTTGCTTTGTTACTGGAAAAATGGTTTAAAATGGAAAATTTGCCCAAAAATAGCTCTTTTGGCATAGTTTTTATTGAATTTTTTTGACCGTGTTAATCTGAGGAGTTAGGTCATGGGTTAGTTTTATAGAGCAGAATATTACGGACGCGGCAATACCTAATTTGTCAACTTTTTAATTTTTTTTTAGGTTTAACACTATATTATCCTATTTGAAACAAACTAAAAAAAATTTAACTACACAGTCTAAGAGTCCGTTTATTTTTTATTTTTACCCGATTGTCTGAGGTCAGGGCTTATTTTTTGTGGAATGATAGGACGGTTATATTGGCACTATTGTGTGGGACATATGACTTTTTGATCGCTTGCTATTACGCATTTTGTTATGTAAGGTGACAAAAAAAATCCTTTTTTTTTACCATGTTAATCTAAGGGGTTAGGTCATGGGGTATTTTTATAGGGCAGATTATTACGGATGCAGCAATGCATAATTTGTCTACTTTTTTAATTATTTTTTCAATTATTTTAATTATTTTAGATTTATGATCTATCATTTTTGAAGAAAAAAAATTGGGTGTCTCAAGTCTGAGAGCCATAGTTTTTATTCGATTTTCAGTGGTTACATGGAAAAGGGGATAATAAATTTAGTACTCCATGGAAGTGTCCTACTCCCTGAAGCAACCAATAATGCAGAGGCCCGGATGATCGTGGCACGTGTCACACTGAGTGGTGGTGTCCGTCCGTATCCCCCTGCTGTGACATACTCTGCACCTTTTTGGGGTTTGTCCCTTCTTTCCAGTATAAGGGACCACACATGGAAAGTGTTGGCCAGGGACGATCCGGGCGCCTCCAGTTCCCGAGGTACTTCCCGGTCAGAAAAGATCAGGTCCTTGAGGACTGCCTCATAGAACTGAAGGAATGTCCCTGTGTTGCCAGCGCTCCGGGACAGCACAAAAGAGTTGTACATGGCAACCTGCACCAAGTAGACCACAGCTTTTTTGTACCATGCCCAGGTTTTGCGCATGGCATTATATGGTTTGAGGACTTCATCAGAGAGATCAACTCTTCCCATATACCGATTGTAGTCGACGATACAATCGGGCTTGTGGACCATTGCCGCGGTACCTCGCACAGGGACAGGGGTGATGCTATTACCGTGAATTGTGAACAGTACAAGGGCATCCCTCTTGTCCTTATATCTGACGAGCAACAGGTTTTCACTGGTAAGGGCACGGGTCTCACCCCTGGGGATAGGTACCTGGAGGGGGTGGGTAGGGAAGCCACGTGGATTTTTCCGCCAGTCCCACATGCGGATGTGGATCTGGCTGCGAGGGACTGGAAATAGGGGATGCTAGTATAAAAGTTATCCACGTATGGGTGGTAACCCTTATTTAGCAGTGGGTGCATAAGGTCCCACACAAGTTTCCTGCTAACACCCAGAGTGGCGGGACATTCTGGGGGTTCAATACGGGAATCTCACCACTCGTAGATACGAAACTTGTAAGTGTACCCTGAGGTACTCTCACAAAATTTGTACAGCCTCATGCCATACCTTGCCTGCTTAGAGGGAACATATTGGCGGAAAATGAGTCTCCCCATGAAAGCAATGAGAGACTCATCAACCGCAACCTCCCTTCCAGGTACATAGGCCTGCACAAATTTGGCCCCAAAGTGATCAATGACCAGCCTGATTTTGTACAGGCGGTCATAGGCAGGATCACCTTGGGGGGGACATGCTGCATTATCTGCATAATGCAGGCATTTCCGGATGGCCTCAAACCTGGAGCATGTCATGGCCGTACTGTAAAATGGGGTCTGGTAGAGGACGTTCCCACTCCAGTAATGCCTGACACTAGTTTTCTTGACTAGGCACATGTGCAGCACAAGGCCCCAAAACATCCTCATTCATCTCGGCTGCACTGACCAGCGTCCAGCCACTGGGCCTAGCCAAAAAGGAGCCCTGGTGTTAAGAAACAAACTGTTGGGCATACAGGTTTGTTTACTTCACCATTAGATTTACAAAGTGGTCACTGAAAAAAAGACTGAAGTAGTCATATTCAGTTAAGCCCACTGTAGAAATCTGGATTCCTGTTTGGCCTACAAAATCAGGAATCACGGGCTCAAAACGCTCTGTGGTACACCATGCAAGTTCACAGGTAAGAGGCTCAGTTTTCCGATGGGCCGGAAAACTAGTACGAGCCCCAGAGCTGCTCGTACTAGTGCAGGCCACAGGGTCCGTCACCTTGGGGGCTCATCATCATCGCTAGATGATGAGGAGGACGAGGATGACAAAAGGAAAGTGGGGTCATCCTCGTCCTCACTGAGGCTCTCGGACTAGGAGGCAAGCTGGGCATATGCCTCCTCGGCCGAGAATGTCCGGCGGACCATAGGGGAGTGTGTGTGTGTGCGCGTGCGTGATAAACTTTATTTGGTGTGCATGTGTGTGGGAGCACGGGTGTTCGCGAACTTACCCTAAATCTAACAGACAAAAAAAAGGCCAAAAAATGTAAAAAATCAGTTGATCAGCGGTGGGGTGTGCAATCAGCGCAGTGGTCGGACGCTAAGAGTGCAATCCACAGTCAGCATATGCAGGAAAAAAAGAAAAATGCTTGCGCCCCAAAATAAGTTGCGGTGGTGGTGGTAGGGGGGAGGGGAGTTAAAGCTGCAGCACCCCTGGGGGGTCTAGGGTCACACAGCTCAGCTGTGCTGTGGACCCCAGACACCCAATTTTAGGGTGATGTAACAAACACAGTTTTTTCTTTTCTTTTTTTTTTTCACTAACTTTCCCTGTTTATCCCTACCAAAACTAACCTGTCCCTAAACTTTCCCTAAATACCTGGGTGGTGGTGCTGGGGCACAGATGGGGGTGCTGGATGCAGTTCTAGAGATAGACATGCAACTCTCCTCTCTCCTCATCTCCTGGACACAAAAGGAGGAGTAGAGGAGCGCTGCAGTAATTTGAATCGCCCGCCCGGCCAGCCAACCAATGAAAGCTGATACTGAGAGGTTATGTCACCATCACCTCTCAGGATCGCAGAATGGTTATTTGTGGTGTATTATCACACCACTGATCACCATCCTGCTCCGGGTTATCGGGTCCCCAGAAACCCGAATAACCCGGAAACGCAGAAAACCGCAGGTCTGAATTGACCTGCAGTTTGCTGCGATGCGCCTCACGTTGCGATGCAGTCTGCAGTTACTGACAGGCTGGCAATTCAGAGCACTAGATCTGTCGTGTATGGACACCACAAGAACCAGTCAGTCTGAGATCGGTGATGGTGACACAACTACTCTCGTTCGGCTGATTGGCGGCGGCATCATGCTGCTCATCTGCTTTGTGTCAGGAGAAGGTAGATAGGCGCATCCAGCGCTACGTAGGACAGTTGTAGTGGGAAAACAAGGACTGTTTGATAAAGAAAGAAAGGCTGTGTTCTGACATCACAGTGACTAGTCAGAGCTTGCAGGAAGCTGTAGCTGACTCCCCAGCAACACGCTCCTATAGCACTGTGGTCCCTTCCACCTGCTGATGCATGACCGTTTGGTGCCAACTGCATTTTCGTGCACTGTCTGTTGGTTGGTGAGTGAGTCGCATAACTTCACCTCGCACGCAAATAAGAGTTGTCACGCTGCTACATGATCGCGCCGGACGTCGACCGAGAGACCGGCGAGCTGTCGAAGCCTCGAGCGAAGGGCTGCACGTTATCGGCGTCCTCATCATCTAGCGATGATGCACGCTGACTGGCCCTGTGCTACTACGACAGCTCTGACGATGCGTGCACGGCCATCGAGCTGGTCTCTGTTGAGCGCAGTAGCTGAAGCTGGTTTAGCCGTGAGCTCAAGTGAGGCAACTGAGCTCGTGACCAGTGTGCAACTCGTCACATTGGTGATGGCTGCAAACCTATGCGTCGTGACGCCTAACTGGCCAGAACTCGCTGGCTAGGCCCAGAGGCTGGGCGTGGTCAATGATGCTGGTGCTATAGCCATGTGCACTGAGTCAAGCAATTACTAGATGTCATTTGCTCGAGACGCTCTCAGGTCTGATCACGTGCTGATCATCTGCGCATGCAATGATCATGCATGTCCCGTGCTGATCATGCTGACACATGCCACTCTGAGCAGATTGTGCGGGCTATTACCTGGAAGAGTCGTGATCTGAAGTCTCTCATGCTGTGTGAAGGCTCAGCCTGAGCCCTCGTAAGTCAAGTGAGCCTGTGGTACTCCGGTCGAATGTCGCCGTCTAGCTAGTCGCATGCTGCGACATGTGCTAGCCACTAGCACCTGCGTCATGTTAAATGCTATGCATCCCATGCCGGCATGCCTGCTCATGGCGGCGGCCACCCATGCTCGGAGGACGATGTCCGCCGACCTGTTGGCAATTGCAGACTACGCATCTGTTCCATAATCTCCCGCGTCTTCTTTAAGCCGCGCATGTATCGTCGGCTAGCTCTGATATTACTGATAATCTCAAACTGCGCGCACATGATGCGACACTGGTCCACTATGCAGTCTTCGTAGCGCTAATTAGGTACCGTCCTCTGACAATTCCGGAGTATCCCTGGTCCATACTGAGAAAGGACAAACCAGTTCCGACCACCGCGCGGTGATCGGAACCTACATAACGTAACGATGCGTCATGTGTCCCATAAATACCCGGGACAACATACCATACCAGTATGTCATGTGTCTGGAAGAGGTTAAATGGTCCCCCAGTCTGGTTCAGTAAGCTAAAAAAATCATGGGGGAGACTTCTGCCTTGACAGTTGTCCAGAAGACATTGACACCCTCCATAAGGAGGGTAATACAGAAAAGTTCATTGTAAAGCCCTTAGTGCTATATGACGTATATACTCGTCATAACACACTGCTACTTAGGGTGTTATGGCACTAAACTGTCACCATGTCTGCAGACATATTGACAGCACTGAGACCCTGGCTGTTACACACAGCCAGGGATCTCAGCTAACCGGCCCGTGACCAATGAGGGCAGTCCTGAGCCAGAGATCGCCCAGATTGGCTATTCTGTAGAGACTAGCCAATCAGAGGATAATGGTGCCGGCAAAAGGTTCTTATCCAAACAGTCTGAGACTGTGGAGATCAGAACCTCCTAAAATGTTTATAACGACCCCCCCTACCCTGTGTTTTTTTGCAGATAACCCCCCCCACCCCCACTTCAGGATGGCCGGTGGTTCCCCAACGCTTCCCCCCTGCGGCCCTCCCCTCCCTGCTGTTATCTCTTTTTTCAGGATGGCCGAGTGGTGTTAGCAGAGTGTCAGCTGATACTGTTTCAAGCAGCTGCCACTCTGCTGGAAATGTCCGACATCGGTGCTGGCACCAATGTCGGCCATTTAACCCCTTCCATGCATGGAAGTGGTTTAACAGGAGGGAGCCCCCATCGGGCCGCTGCACTGCTCTGGAAGCGTCACAATGGTTACCATGGCAACAGGACTCCTACACAGGCATCCGACTTGCCATTGTATATCTGCCTGATCAGGCTCCTGCTACAAGCAAGTGTTAAGGAAAATACACTGCAGTACACTATACAGCGTACTGCAGTGTATTGTAAACCATCAAAACCACTGGGTCTTCAAGATCCAAGTGGGTCTGGGTCCAAAAAAAATATAAAAAAAAGGGAAAAAAGGGAAAAAAAAGGGAAAAAATCTATATCACATATTTACAATTGATTAAAAAAATAAAAAATAAATAAAAACAATACAGATGTTTGGTATCACCACGCCCATACAAACCTGATCTATAAAAGGATCACATTACTTTCCCCGGCACGGTGAATGCCTTAAAAAAAAATAAAGAAAAACTATGATGGAATTAAATTTTTGCCCACCTCACTTTTCAAAAAATCATATTCAAACTGATCAAAAAAGACGCATGTACCCAAAAATAGAACCAATCAAACCGTCACCTAATCCTCCCAAAAATGAAAAAAATATGGCTTTCGGAAAATGGAGACACAAAAACATGTTTTTTTTTCTAAAATGCTTTTATTGTGTAAACCTAAAATAACTAATAAAATAGACATATTAGGTATTGCCACGTCCGTAACAACCAGCTCTATAAAAATATCATGCATTCTACCCGCAAAAGGTAAATGCTGTAAAATAAATTAATAAAACGGTGCCAAAAAAGCCATTTTTTTTACCTTACATTACAAAAAGTATATAACCAAGCGATAAAAAAGTCATATTTACCTCAAAATAGTACCAATCAAACTGTCACCTCATCCCACAAAAAATGAGCCCCTAAATAAGACAATTGGCCCAAAAATAAAAAAATAACTATGGCTCTCAGAATATGGAGACACTAAAACGTGATTTTTTTTTGGTCAAAAATGCTTTTATTGTGTTAAAGTGAAATAAGGGTGTGTTGACATCAGAATTATGAATTTCGTTATGGCTTTCCGTTATAACATGGTTATAACGGAAAATAACGGAATCCATAATACGGAATTTAAAACGGAAGCCTTTAAGAGACATTCCGTTTTGATCCGTCCTAATAGAAGTCTATGGGAATCATATTGGATCCGTTTGGGTCCCGTTATGCAAGATGGAAAACAAAGTCCTGTCGACAGGACTTTTTTTTCCATTATGCATAACGGAAACGGAAAGGGCTACTGTTTTTCATTCCTTCATAATACAAGTCTATGGGCAACATAACGGATCCGTCCTGTTTCCGTTATGCAGGACTGGACACCTGCATAATGGAAACCAGGACGGATCCGTTCTGCTGCCCATAGACTTGTTTTATGAAGGATCAAAATGAAATGCCTCTTAAAGACTTCCGTTTTGATTTCCATCTCATGGATTCTGTTATTTTCCGTTATGACCATGTTACGCTGATGTGAACCCACCCTAAATAAAAAAGTAGACATATTAGGTATCGACACATCCAAAACAACCAGCTCTACAAAAATTTCACATGATCTAGCTCCTCAGGGGAACACCATAAAAATTAAATTAAATGTGCAAAAAAAGACATTTTTATCTCCCTACATCACAAAAAGTGTAATAACAGGCGATCAAAAAGTCATAATTATCCCAAAATAGTACAAATCAAACTGTCACCTCATTCTACAAAAAAATTAGCTCCTACATAAGACGATCGCCTAAAAAATAAAAAATAAATATGGCTTTCAGAAAATGGAGACACAAAAACATGTTTTTTTTTAAATAAAATGCTATTATTGTGTAAAACCAAAATAAAAAAATTGACATGTTAGGTATTGATGTGTCCATAATGACCTGCTCTATAAAAATATCACATGATCTACCCCCTTAGGTGAATGCTGTAAAAAAAAAAAAAAACTGTGCCACCACAACCAATTTTTTGGTCTACTTGCCCCATAAAGTGTAATATTGAATGATCACAAAATGTTATGTACCCAAAATTGGTACCAATGAAAATGTCAATGGTTTCCACAAAAAAGCCCCTAAAAAAGACGATCAGCAGAAAAATAAAAAATATGTCTTTCACAAAATGGAGACACAAAAATGCTTTATTATGTAAAACTGAAACAAACAAAAAAAGTATACATATTTGATACTGTCACGTCCGTAACAATCTGCTTGCTCTATAAAAATATTGCATGATTTAATACTGTAAAAAAAAAAAAATGTCAGAACAGCCATTTTTGGTAACCTTGCCTATCAAAAAGCATAATATAAAGCGATCAAAAATCATAAGTACACCAAAATAGTATCAATAAAACTGTCACCTTATCCCGTAGTTTCCAAAATAGGGTCACTTTTTTGTTGTTTCTACTGTAGGGGTGCATGGGGGGCTTCAAATGGGACATGGTGTCTAAAAACCAGTCTAGCAAAATCTGCTCCCTAATAACCATATGGCGCTCCTTTCCTTCTGCGCCCTGCCTTCTGCCCATACCTCAGTTTGCGACCACATATGGGGTGTTTCTGTAAATCGCAGAATCAGGGTAATATATTTTGAGTTTTGTTTGGCTGTTAACCCTTGATGTATTACAGGAAAAAATGGATTAAAATGGAAAACCTGTCAAAAAAAGTGAAATTTAGAAATGTCATCTCAATATTCCTTTAATTTTTGTGGAACACCTAAAGGGTAATCAAAGTTTGTAAAATTAGTTTTGAATAACTGGAGGGGTGTAGTTTCTAAAATGGGGTCATTTATGGGGGGTTTCCACTATTTAAGCCCTACAAAGTGACTTCAGAACTGAATTGGTCCCTAAAAAAATGGTTTTGGAAATTTGCTTAAAGATTTTAAGAATTGCTTCTAAAATTTTAAGCCTTAAGAATACAAATTACATTTCCAAAATAATGCAAACATAAAGTAGATATATGAGTAGAGATGAGCGAACACCTGGATGTTCGGGTTCGAGAGGTTCGGCCGAACTTCCGGAAAATGTCCGGGTTCGTGATCCGAACTCAACCCGAACTTCATCCCGAACCCGAACCCCATAGAAGTCAATGGGGACCCGAACTTTTGGGTACTAAAAAGGCTGTAAAAGACACCCAGAGGTGGAATTATTTAGCAATGCTAAGTTGAAACGGCAATGCGATTAAGCAGATATATAATAATCGCATTGCGATTTCAACTTAATTCTCACATCCGACAGTACATTCTACTGGAGGAGGCGTTCCCATGGTGATCGGTAGCTCAAAGTTGTAATCGCAATGCGATTAAGCAAATACATAAGAATCGCATTGCGATTCCAACTTTTTAGTACTCAACTTTTAAAATCGTACACCACTTTAAGTTCCAAAGTTGCAATCGCGTTCGAATAGAACTTAAAGCTGTCTCTTAGTCAGTTTTAGTATTGGTGTGCTGTAATAGAAGTTACATTCGTGCGCGAATATAACTTAGAGCAATACAGTCAACTTTACACTGTTAGTTTTATTATCGCGATAATACAACTATTCAAGAATCGTGTACGTGCGTCTGTACGTGTGTGCGTTACCTCGGACACTATTCTATTTTGCCAGCCACAGCTGAAACCACTGATTTATGGTATTGCTATTTTGGCAATTGAATTTAACCCCAGAAAATAATCTATCCTTTGCCAGACAGCAGACAGTATTATACTTGTCTAGCCAAAGCTGGAACACCAGATTTAGGGGATTGGTATTTGGGCAATTGTATTTAACCCCTTAATAAAATATAGAAATTTCTTTCCAGAGTTTCTAGGGGTGACAATTAGCACAGCCAAGCCCCTGATGTAGGATATAGCAAAATAAAAAAAAAACTAGTATTGATGGATTGATGGACTTGGTGGCAGCTTCTTCTGGCGCACCACAAGTCACAAAATGGCCGCCGATCAACCCAGAAAATAAGTGACAGAAAAACGCTCTGTGCAGCCTAAAAACCAGCGAGCAAGTAACTAGCAGAAGTTCAATGATTCTCAGCTGTAAATTGATCCATTCATTAGGTGCTGTTGCTGACTTTAACCTGCCTAATCTCGCCCTGACAGAAGCTGCGTCCTCTCCCTACACTAATCAGAGCAGTGTGACGTGCGGCACTACGTGACTCCAGCTTAAATAGAGGCTGGGTCACATGCTGCACTTGGCCAATCACAGCCATGCCATTAGTAGGCATGGCTGTGATGGGCTCTTAGGGCAAGAAGTAAAACGCTAGCTGATTGGCTGCTGTGCAGCCCTTCAGAAAGCGGGAAGTAATCGACGAACACCGAACCCGAACTTTTTTGAAAATGTCCGGGTTCGGGTCCGGGTCCCGGACACCCCAAAATTCGGTACGAACCCGAACTATTCTCGAACTGTTCGCTCAACACTATATATGAGGAATGTTAAGTAATAACTATTTTGTGAGTTATCACTATCTGCCTTAAAAGGAGAAAATTTTCGGTAAATTTAGGATTTTTTAAAATAAATAAACGTGATTTATATTGACTCACATTTTCCACTATCATGAAGTGCAATTTTTCACAAGAAAACAATCTAAGAATAGCTTGGATAGTGGTTCCAAAGTTATTACAACATAAAGTGACACATGTCAGATTTCCAAAATTTGGCCTATTCCTTACCCACTTACAGACCGGCCCATTTGCCCCCTTCCTGAGCAGGCCAAATATTGCAAATCTGACATGTGTCACTTTATGTGGTAAAAACTTTGGAACACTTTTATTTATACAAACCATTCTGAGTTTGTTTTCTCGTGACACATTTTACTTCATGACAGTGGTACATGTGTCAATATATTTCACTTTTATTTATAAAATAATCCAAAATTTACCCAAATTTTGAAATAGTCGCAAATTTCTAAATTTTTATTTCTCTGCTTATCATTTTGTAAATGTCATTTTATTTTTTTAGGATATTAGAAGGCTTAGAATTTTAGAAGCAATTCTAAAATTTTTAAGAAAATTTCCAAAGCCCACTTTTTAAGGACCAGTTCAAGTCGGAAGTCTCTTTGTGGGGCTTACATAGTGGAAGCACCCCATAAATGATCCCATTGTAGAAACTACACCCCTCAAGTTACTCAAAATTGATTTTACAATCGTTGTTAACCCTTTAGGTGTTCCTAAAGAATTAAAGGAATATGGAGATGAAATTTCTAAATTTCACTTTTTTGACAGATTTTTTATTTTAATCATTTTTTTTCTTTAACACATTGAGGGTTAACAGCCAAAGATAACTCTATATTTATTACCCTTATTCTGCAGTTTACAGAAACACCGCACATGTGGTCATAAACTGGTGTAAGGGCAAACGGCAGGGCGCAGAAGAAAATGAGTGCCGCATGGTTTTTGGAAGGCAGATTTTGCTGAACTGGTTTAAGAAACTAGGGGATAAGGTGCCAGTTTTACTGGTACTATTTTGGGGTATATATGATTTTTAATTGCTCTATATTACATTTTTGTGAGGCAAGGTAATTTAAAAAAGTTTTGGCACTGTTGTTATTTCTTATTTTTACAACATTGATCTGACAGGGAAGATCATGTGCTATTTGTATAGAGTAGATAGTTATGGATGCAATGATATCAAATATGTCTACTTTCTTTATTTGTTTGTTTGAGTTTTATATAATAAAGCATTTTTGAAAAAAAATATATGTTTTTGTGTCTCCATTTTCTGAACGCCATATTTTTTTATTTTTCTGCTGATCATCTTGTGCAAGGGCTCGTTTTTTGCAGGAAGAGGTGATGTTTTTATTGGTACCATTTTTGGGTACATATGATTTTTTGAACATTCATTATTACACTTTATCGGGCACAGTGACCAAAATTCAGTTGCTTAAGCACAGTTTTTATTTATTTATTTTTACAGCGTTCACCTGAGGGGTTAGGTCATGTGACATTTTTATAGAGCAGATCGTTACAGACGTGGAAATACCTAATATGTATACTTTTTCTTATTTACTTAAGTTTTACACAATATTAGCATTTTTGAAACAAAAAAAAAAAATATGTTTTTGTATCTCCATAGTCTGAGAGCTATAGCTTTTTTTATTTTTTGGCCGATAGTCTTATTTAAGGTCTCATTTTTTGCAGGATGAGGTGATGTTTTAATTGGTACTATCTTGGGGGTATATGCCTTTTTGATCGCTTGTTGTTACACTTTATGTGATGTAAGGTGACAAAAAAAATTAGTTTTTTTGGCATAGTTTTTATTTTTCAGGGTGTTAACCTGAGGGGTTAGATCATGTGATATTTTTATAGAGCTGTTTTTTATGGACGCAGCAATACCCAATATGTATATATATATTTTTTTTTTGTTTTAGCACAATAATAGCATTTTTGAAAAAAAAATATGTTTTAATGTCTCTATTTTCTGAGAGATTTTTTTTTTTTGCGATTTTCCTATGTAGGTTCTCATTTTTTGCGGGATTAGGCCTTATTCACACATCCGCAATGTAGTCCGCATGTATTCCGCAATTTTGCAGAATACATGCGGACCCATTAACCCATTAACTGTGCTCTCCGCATCCGATTTTGCGGAGCGCGCCGCCGATTTTCCGGTCCGCGGCTCCGCAAAAAAAATAGAGCATGTCCTATTCTTGTCCGCAATTGCGGACAAGAAGAGGCATTTTCTATGGAGTTCGGGCAATGTGCGGTCCGCAAAAATGCGGAATGCACATTGCCGGTGTGTCCGTGTTTTGCGGATCCGCGGCTCCGTGGATCCGCAAAACACAACGGATGTGTGAATAAGGCCTTAGGTGACGGTTTTACTGGTACTATTTTGTGGGATATACACCTTTTCAATCACTTGGTGTTGCACTTTTTGTGATGTAAGGTGATAAAATGGCTTTTTTGACAGTGTTTATTTTTATGGTGTTTATTGGATGGGGTGGATCATGTGATAGACGATCACATGTCCATTTTTTTTTTCTATTTTAATTTTTTTTTAAATTACTTAATTGGGGACTTTATTTTTTACATATGAAACTTTTTTTAATTTTTTTTATAAAGCACTTTGTTTTTTTATTTTTTATTTTACACTTTGCGTCCCCCATAAGGCCATACAAGACCTCTGGGGGACATTTAACTTAATTTATTTATTTCACTATTGATTTCTCCTGTAACTGGGGCTGACATAGTAGCCCTAGTTACAAGGGAAATAAACCCCAGAGAGGCTGTACAGCGTAATACATCGCTGTACAGGCTCAGTGCAGGGCTGATCAAGGCCTGTACAAGACCCCACAGCTCCTGCACTTACCGGGCCCCAGCGGTCACATGACCACTAGGCCGGGACAGGAAGCGCATAGCGCTGTGTATGCAGCAATTTAGAAGGCAGGAACACCTGGGAACTGTCTCTGCCTTCCCTCTGGGTTGTCCTGCTTTCACTGACAGCAGGCAACCCGCTCGACAGCTGCATGAATAGCGTGCAGCTGCCATATCTGAATGGATGTTCTAAAACGTCCATTTAAAGATCAACAACCGCCCATGGGATGTTTATATCCTATGGGCGGTCGGCAAGTGGTTAAGTTGAAAAATGACAATGTCCTTAAGGGGTTATAGAAGCTGTCTGTTTACAGAGTGCTGTAGCATATTATTGGTAAATTGAGTCGAATTAATAAATGTGGTAGAAAATAGTGCTGTAGAGTCTGGAAGAAGAGGTACACAATCCAAGTTGCTTGAGGTCTCATATGAAGTTTCCAATGTCAGTGATGGTTTGGGGAGCCAAGTCATCTGTTGGTGTTGGTTCACCATGTCATATACAGCCCAAAGTCAGCACAGCCGTCTACAAGGAAATTTTAAAGCACTTCATGCTTCCCTCTGCTGACAAGCTTTTTGGAGATGCTGATTTCATTTCCAGAAACACTTGGCATCTGCTCACACTGCCAAAAATATCAATACCTGGTCACTGTGCTTGATTGTCCAGCAAACTCACCTGAACCTGAACCCCCACAGAGAATCTATGGGGTATTGTCAAGAGGAAGATGACAGACACCAAGATGACTGTCGCAATTAGATGGGTCACAAGACTGTTAGCCACTGGCACTAAGTCCATTTGTGGCTTCCAAAGGAGGACAAGTTTGGGGATAAGTTTAATACTTAGGTTGCAAATTTTATTAATGTGTTCCTCCACCTCTCTCCAAAAGCGAGCCAACTTCCTACAAGACCACCATATATATGAGATTGTTCCTGTTGGTTCCAGGCACCTTCAGTATTCATTAGAGGTAATTGGGTGTACCAGATAAAGAAAATCTGGAGTACGGTACCACCAAGATAAGATTTTATAGGAGTTTTCTTTCAACCATATACTCCTCGAGAAACCATGGGAGTGAGATAGAATGACCATAGCATCCGCCTCCGATATGGAGATTTGTAGTTCTCTCTCCCATGCTTTTAAGTAGAGGGGCCTGTCAGTAGACTTCTCACGGAGGAGTTGTGAGTACACATTAGTTAAAATTTTTTGGAGAGGTTTGGTAGTGGTCAAGGAGAGGTTCTCTAGCCAGGTGGGATCTATTACTGTTTGCGAAGCGTCTTGTTGGTATTTCCTACATGAGGACTCTAGATTTTTTACAACCAACTGGTTTCAACTTTGGGTAGGTATGCGTTGGGCTACCTTCTGGAGGAATTTTGGGAGATCTTTAGCCCGTCTTAAGTCAAAAATCCGCTTGTCAGTCAATACATGCCAGAATTGCTGGCAATGTCTAGATTCCTTCCTTAAGTAAAAAGGAAGTACTGTGAGAGGAGCTACAGGAGACAGTTTCCCTGAGTTCATATGTAATGCAGCTGTCTCTCTACAACAAGTAAGCATACTATTAGTCAAGTCACTGAGGGTGGAAGATTTGCTCAAGTTAGGAGGGTTGAGCCAAAGTAAGAATAGTGCCTTGTCATCCAGCAACGTTCTCTCTACTTCCGCATGTAGTGCAGTGTTAGTCGGGTCAGCTAGTAAAGTCCATCTTTCTAATTGAATAGCTCGATGGTAGGTCCTAATATCAGGTCCTTCAGGCTTCTTCCGAATCAGGTGTGGATAGAGAAGACATTCCTTCCTGTTAGACCATAGAAATCTAGCAAACATAGTACGAAAGTCTGAGAAGTATCGTTCTGGGATGGAGATGGGGAGACTTCTTAGAGTGTAGAGAATTTGAGGGAGGGCGTATGTCGTCAAAAGGTTTTTACGACCCAACCAAGAGAGGTAAGAGATTTTGACAGAGTTTAGAAAAGTTCTTATTTTAGCTAGCAGAGGAGTGTAATTTAAGTTGAAAAATGTAGTTGGGTCAGAAGGCATTACGATTGCCAGATGCTTAATGGCCTCATATAGCCATTTAAATGGGGAAAGAAGGAGCAGCTGTTTGACCTTCTTTTTCCCCACTGATACATTTAAATTTCAGACTTTTCAAAATTCACTTTAAAGTTTGAAATTTCGCCGTATACCTGGAGGAATTTCATGACTTCAGGGACAGCTTCCTCTGGATTAGTGATCATTAATAGTAAATCGTCTGCAAACGCAGCTAGGTGATGAGTTTTTGTCCCAATTCTCAAGCCCTGTATTTTGACTGAAGATTGGATTTTAATTAGAAGAGCTTCAAGGGCAAGAAAAAAAAGCGTCGGAGAGAGAGGGCAGCCCTGCCCTGTTCCATTGCATATTCTAAAGGGGGCGGAAGGAAAGCCATTAATTATGACTCTAGCCTGTGAAGCACCTATTGATTTCCTTACATCAGTGATAGTGCCGGCACTAACTTCCAATGTAGGTTGCCTGCGTAGATCGCGTCTTTGATTGTGCAATTCTCGCTGCAAAGGATCGTACTCTGTGTGAACTGCTGTGTTTTTAAATCACCAGAACCGTTTTGAAACCGCTTGGGTTTCTTCCTCAGTGGTTAAAGATATAATAAAGATGAGGGAAATAAATACAATTACCTATATAGTAATCGTGTGACCTATAAGGACTGGACTGGACTGCCTCTAATAGTGATTGATATATAAACCTGGACTGGACTATGTTTCATATTCTATTCAGACAATGCGGTAATGTGATTACACTTTTTATACATTTTCCTTTTCATAAACTACATTTATAACCTATATATGTCTCAAAAAGAACTATAGACTGAACATTCCTTAATATGTCTTGTATAGTATATTTCCATCTTAGTTAGATCGTACTTGTACATTTGTTCAGACCTTGTACTATATTGCCATCTAAATATTGATTATAATCCAGCCCCTATGATACACCTGCAAACCAAATATACTGATTATCAAAGATAAATAAAAATGTAATAAAAGTAAAAATAAATATATATATATATATATATATATATATATATATATATGTTAGAGATCACCCCTGATGATCCTTGGTGTCCTGGGGAAGGTGGGAGGATGCAGGACACTTGTTGTGCTGGAAGACAGTCGAACAATTCACATAAAAAACTAGATAAAACATCCTGTGCGATATAATATTGAGTGCGCGGATGAACATGGCTGCATTTATCAAATCACAGAAAATGGTGCACTAAAATAAATGCAAACATTATGTGGAATAAGCCCTCATTCTGATAACGTCTGAGACACTTAGTCAACATATTTTGATCAAAACACATCTAAGCCCACCCACCAAGCGACAAGGAGGTCTCAGTCCAGGCGGGTACCTACGCTAAACCTATTAATGCTGTTGCGCATTTTTTCTACAGGAGCGAGGTCCCGCACATATGGTGTGTTGGCCCTTGTTACCTCCATGTGCTTCAGCAACCGGTGGGAGGAGGGACACACACACCTATATGTACCACCTTAATCAAGGTCGCCTATTAGATGGGCGGGACACTAGTGCACATGAATCTCACCCCTGTATAGGAGCATATTCACACATGAAGGTGCCACTCCTTCAAGACAAGTTAAACAATTCACAGAAAAAAATAGATAAAACATCCTGCGCGATATGATATTGAGTGCGCGGATGAACATGGCTGCATTTATCAAATCACAGAAAATGGTGCATTAAAATAAATGCAAACATTATGTGGAATAAGCCCTCATTCTGATAACGTCTGAGACACTTAGTCAACATATTTTGATCAAAACACATCTAAGCCCACCCACCAAGCGACATGGTGGTCTCAGTCCAGGCGGGTACCTACGCTAAACCTATTAATGCTGTTGCGCATATTTTCTACAGGAGCGAGGTCCCGCACATATGGTGTGTTGTCCCTTGTTACCTCCATGTGCTTCAGCAACCGGTGGGAGGAGGGACACACACACCTATATGTACCACCTTAATCAAGGTCGCCTATTAGATGGGCGGGACACTAGTGCACATGAATCTCACCCCTGTATAGGAGCGTATTCACACATGAAGGTGCCACTCCTTCAAGACAAGTTAAACAATTCACTGAAAAAAATAGATAAAACATCCTGCGCGATATGATATTGAGTGCTCGGATGAACATGGCTGCATTTATCAAATCACAGAAAATGGTGCACTAAAATAAATGCAAACATTATGTGGAATAAGCCCTCATTCTGATAACGTCTGAGACACTTAGTCAACATATTTTGATCAAAACACATCTAAGCCCACCCACCAAGCAACATGGTGGTCTCAGTCCAGGGGGGTACCTACGCTAAACCTATTAATGCTGTTGCGCATTTTTTCTACAGGAGCGAGGTCCCGCACATATGGTGTGTTGGCCCTTGTTACCTCCATGTGCTTCAGCAACCGGTGGGAGGAGGGACACACACACCTATATGTACCACCTTAATCAAGGTCGCCTATTAGATGGGCGGGACACTAGTGCACATGAATCTCACCCCTGTATAGGAGCATATTCACACATGAAGGTGCCACTCCTTCAAGACAAGTTAAACAATTCACAGAAAAAACTAGATAAAACATCCTGCGCGATATGATATTGAGTGCGCGGATGAACATGGCTGCATTTATCAAATCACAGAAAATGGTGCATTAAAATAAATGCAAACATTATGTAGAATAAGCCCTCATTCTGATAACGTCTGAGACACTTAGTCAACATATTTTGATCAAAACACATCTAAGCCCACCCACCAAGCAACATGGTGGTCTCAGTCCAGGCGGGTACCTACGCTAAACCTATTAATGCTGTTGCGCATTTTTCTACAGGAGCGCAGGTCCCGCACATATGGTGTGTTGGCCCTTGTTACCTCCATGTGCTTCAGCAACCGGTGGGAGGAGGGACACACACACCTATATGTACCACCTTAATCAAGGTCGCCTATTAGATGGGCGGGACACTAGTGCACATGAATCTCACCCCTGTATAGGAGCATATTCACACATGAAGGTGCCACTCCTTCAAGACAAGTTAAACAATTCACAGAAAAACTAGATAAAACATCCTGCGCGATATGATATTGAGTGCGCGGATGAACATGGCTGCATTTATCAAATCACAGAAAATGGTGCATTAAAATAAATGCAAACATTATGTGGAATAAGCCCTCATTCTGATAACGTCTGAGACACTTAGTCAACATATTTTGATCAAAACACATCTAAGCCCACCCACCAAGCGACAAGGTGGTCTCAGTCCAGGCGGGTACCTACGCTAAACCTATTAATGCTGTTGCGCATTTTTTCTACAGGAGCGCAGGTCCCGCACATATGGTGTGTTGCCCCTTGTTACCTCCATGTGCTTCAGCAACCGGTGGGAGGAGGGACACACACACCTATATGTACCACCTTAATCAAGGTCGCCTATTAGATGGGCGGGACACTAGTGCACATGAATCTCACCCCTGTATAGGAGCGTATTCACACATGAAGGTGCCACTCCTTCAAGACAAGTTAAACAATTCACTGAAAAAAATAGATAAAACATCCTGCGCGATATGATATTGAGTGCTCGGATGAACATGGCTGCATTTATCAAATCACAGAAAATGGTGCACTAAAATAAATGCAAACATTATGTGGAATAAGCCCTCATTCTGATAACGTCTGAGACACTTAGTCAACATATTTTGATCAAAGCACATCTAAGCCCACCCACCAAGCGACATGGTCTCAGTCCAGGCGGGTACCTACGCTAAACCTATTAATGCTGTTGCACATTTTTTCTACAGGAGCGCAGGTCCCGCACATATGGTGTGTTGCCCCTTGTCACCTCCATGTGCTTCAGCAACCGGTGGGAGGAGGGACACACACACCTATATGTACCTCCTTAATCAAGGTCGTCTATTAGATGGGCGGGACACTAGTGCACATGAATCTCACCACTGTATAGGAGCGTATTCACACATGAAGGTGCCACTCATTCAAGACAAGTTAAACAATTCACATAAAAAACTAGATAAAACATCCTGTGTGATATGATATTGAGTGCACGGATGAACATGGCTGCATTTATCAAATCACAGAAAATGGTGCACTAAAATAAATGCAAACATTATGTGGAATAAGCCCTCATTCTGATAACGTCTGAGACACTTAGTCAACATATTTTGATCAAAACACATCTAAGCCCACCCACCAAGCGACAAGGTGGTCTCAGTCCAGGCGGCTACCTACGCTAAAACTATTAATGCTGTTGCGCATTTTTTCTACAGGAGCGAGGTCCCGCACATATGGTGTGTTGCCCCTTGTTACCTCCATGTGCTTCAGCAACCGGTGGGAGGAGGGACACACACACCTATATGTACCACCTTAATCAAGGTCGCCTATTAGATGGGCGGGACACTAGTGCACATGAATCTCACCCCTGTATAGGAGCGTATTCACACATGAAGGTGCCACTCCTTCAAGACAAGTTAAACAATTCACAGAAAAAACTAGATAAAACATCCTGTGCGATATGATATTGAGTGCACGGATGAACATGGCTGCATTTATCAAATCACAGAAAATGGTGCACTAAAATAAATGCAAACATTATGTGGAATAAGCCCTCATTCTGATAACGTCTGAGACACTTAGTCAACATATTTTGATCAAAGCACATCTAAGCCCACCCACCAAGCGACATGGTCTCAGTCCAGGCGGGTACCTACGCTAAACCTATTAATGCTGTTGCGCATTTTTTCTACAGGAGCGAGGTCCCGCCCATATGGTGTGTTGCCCCTTGTCACCTCCATGTGCTTCAGCAACCGGTGGGAGGAGGGACACACACACCTATATGTACCACCTTAATCAAGGTCGCCTATTAGATGGGCGGGACACTAGTGCACATGAATCTCACCACTGTATAGGAGCGTATTCACACATGAAGGTGCCACTCATTCAAGACAAGTTAAACAATTCACATAAAAAACTAGATAAAACATCCTGTGTGATATGATATTGAGTGCACGGATGAACATGGCTGCATTTATCAAATCACAGAAAATGGTGCACTAAAATAAATGCAAACATTATGTGGAATAAGCCCTCATTCTGATAACGTCTGAGACACTTAGTCAACATATTTTGATCAAAACACATCTAAGCCCACCCACCAAGCGACAAGGTGGTCTCAGTCCAGGCGGGTACCTACGCTAAACCTATTAATGCTGTTGCGCATTTTTTCTACAGGAGCGCAGGTCCCGCACATATGGTGTGTTGCCCCTTGTTACCTCCATGTGCTTCAGCAACCGGTGGGAGGAGGGACACACACACCTATATGTACCACCTTAATCAAGGTCGCCTATTAGATGGGCGGGACACTAGTGCACATGAATCTCACCCCTGTATAGGAGCATATTCACACATGAAGGTGCCACTCCTTCAAGACAAGTTAAACAATTCACAGAAAAACTAGATAAAACATCCTGCGCGATATGATATTGAGTGCACGGATGAACATGGCTGCATTTATCAAATCACAGAAAATGGTGCACTAAAATAAATGCAAACATTATGTGGAATAAGCCCTCATTCTGATAACGCCTGAGACACTTAGTCAACATATTTTGATCAAAACACATCTAAGCCCACCCACCAAGCGACAAGGTGGTCTCAGTCCAGGCGGGTACCTACGCTAAACCTATTAATGCTGTTGCGCATGTTTTCTACAGGAGCGCAGTCCCGCACATATGGTGTGTTGCCCCTTGTTACCTCCATGTGCTTCAGCAACCGGTGGGAGGAGGGACACACACACCTATATGTACCACCTTAATCAAGGTCGCCTATTAGATGGGCGGGACACTAGTGCACATGAATCTCACCCCTGTATAGGAGCATATTCACACATGAAGGTGCCACTCCTTCAAGACAAGTTAAACAATTCACAGAAAAACTAGATAAAACATCCTGCGCGATATGATATTGAGTGCACGGATGAACATGGCTGCATTTATCAAATCACAGAAAATGGTGCACTAAAATAAATGCAAACATTATGTGGAATAAGCCCTCATTCTGATAACGTCTGAGACACTTAGTCAACATATTTTGATCAAAAACACATCTAAGCCCACCCACCAAGCGACAAGGTGGTCTCAGTTCCAGGCGGGTACCTACGCTAAACCTATTAATGCTGTTGCGCATTTTTTCTACAGGAGCGCAGGTCCCGCACATATGGTGTGTTGCCCCTTGTTACCTCCATGTGCTTCAGCAACCGGTGGGAGGAGGGACACACACACCTATATGTACCACCTTAATCAAGGTCGCCTATTAGATGGGCGGGACACTAGTGCACATGAATCTCACCCCTCTATAGGAGCATATTCACACATGAAGGTGCCACTCCTTCAAGACAAGTTAAACAATTCACAGAAAAAAATAGATAAAAAATCCTGCGCGATATGATATTGAGTGCGCGGATGAACATGGCTGCATTTATCAAATCACAGAAAATGGTGCACTAAAATAAATGCAAACATTATGTGGAATAAGCCCTCATTCTGATAACGTCTGAGACACTTAGTCACCATATTTTGATCAAAACACATCTAAGCCCACCCACCAAGCGACAAGGAGGTCTCAGTCCAGGCGGGTACCTACGCTAAACCTATTAATGCTGTTGCACATTTTTTCTACAGGAGCGATTTCCCGCACATATGGTGTGTTGCCCCTTGTTACCTCCATGTGCTTCAGCAACTGGTGGGAGGAGGGACACACACACCTATATGTACCACCTTAATCAAGGTCGCCTATTAGATGGGCGGGACACTAGTGCACATGAATCTCACCCCTGTATAGGAGCGTATTCACACATGAAGGTGCCACTCCTTCAAGACAAGTTAAACAATTCACAGAAAAAACTAGATAAAACATCCTGCGCGATATGATATTGAGTGCGCGGATGAACATGGCTGCATTTATCAAATCACAGAAAATGGTGCACTAAAATAAATGCAAACATTATGTGGAAAAAGCCCTCATTCTGATAACGTCTGAGACACTTAGTCAACATATTTTAATCAAAACACATCTAAGCCCACCCACCAAGCGACAAGGTGGTCTCAGTCCAGGCGGGTACCTACGCTAAACCTATTAATGCTGTTGCGCATTTTTTCTACAGGAGCGCAGTCCCGCACATATGGTGTGTTGCCCCTTGTTACCTCCATGTGCTTCAGCAACCGGTGGGAGGAGGGACACACACACCTATATGTACCACCTTAATCAAGGTCGCCTATTAGATGGGCGGGACACTAGTGCACATGAATCTCACCCCTGTATAGGAGCATATTCACACATGAAGGTGCCACTCCTTCAAGACAAGTTAAACAATTCACAGAAAAACTAGATAAAACATCCTGCGCGATATGATATTGAGTGTGCGGATGAACTTGGCTGCATTTATCAAATCACAGAAAATGGTGCACTAAAATAAATGCAAACATTATGTGGAATATGCCCTCATTCTGATAACGTCTGAGACACTTAGTCATCATATTTTGATCAAAACACATCTAAGCCCACCCACCAAGCGACAAGGAGGTCTCAGTCCAGGCGGGTACCTACTCTAAACCTATTAATGCTGTTGCACATATTTTCTACAGGAGCGATGTCCCGCACATATGGTGTGTTGGCCCTTGTTACCTCCATGTGCTTCAGCAACCGGTGGGAGGAGGGACACACACACCTATATGTACCACCTTAATCAAGGTCGCCTATTAGATGGGCAGGACACTAGTGCACATGAATCTCACCCCTGTATAGGAGCGTATTCACACATGAAGGTGCCACTCCTTCAAGACAAGTTAAACAATTCACAGAAAAAACTAGATAAAACATCCTGCGCGATATGATATTGAGTGCGCGGATGAACATGGCTGCATTTATCAAATCACAGAAAATGGTGCACTAAAATAAATGCAAACATTATGTGGAATAAGCCCTCATTCTGATAACGTCTGAGACACTTAGTCAACATATTTTGATCAAAACACATCTAAGCCCACCCACCAAGCAACATGGTGGTCTCAGTCCAGGCGGGTACCTACGCTAAACCTATTAATGCTGTTGCGCATTTTTTCTACAGGAGCGCAGTCCCGCACATATGGTGTGTTGCCCCTTGTTACCTCCATGTGCTTCAGCAACCGGTGGGAGGAGGGACACACACACCTATATGTACCACCTTAATCAAGGTCGCCTATTAGATGGGCGGGACACTAGTGCACATGAAT